>JBBPDI010000032.1:7513680-7526276 GCA_037974545.1 Cucumis variabilis | reverse complement strand
CTTTTTAATATGTAGGAGTAGGGCAAAATCATTTTGTCCTTTGAAAATCGTACTAATAGAAAAAGGAAAGGATCAGTACCTTACGGGAAGATTTTTTTCTGAAATTCATGGAACATTTGGAATCCTCACTATTGTCTACTTTATTTTATTTCAGTATTTGGTATCACTTTCTTTTAATTGGGTTTGGGACTAAATCAGTTTTGAAGTTTAAAGTTAATATGCTAAAGTTAGGAAGTTTGTGTTTGGATTACATAGTTGTTTTTGTATAAAATTGACGGACACTTGCAAAAATGACAAAATAAGTTATAATAATTAAGTTAATAGCAAAAACACTTTATTATTTGCGAAAAAAGGTAAAAACAAAGTTCAACCCACACATCAAGAAGTAAAATATCACAAATGTTCTTGTTACTAATATACGTTTGATACACCTTATACACGTCAGATACACCTAAGATACATCTGATACTTCTTGATACACTCGATACATTTAATTGATACACTTGATGCACCTGATACTCTTTGATACACCCGATATCTTTTGATACACACCTGAAACATCTTGATACACAAAATAATACTCCTCGTTACACTTGATTATTCTTGATACTCTTGATACACTTGATACCCCTTAGGCCTTGATAGTTTGATACACTTAAAGACTTCACCTATAAGTTTGATACACTTAAAGACTTCACTTATAAGTTTGATACACCGTTAATAAACTTGTTATGCTTCATTGGTACACTAAACAAATTTGATACGTTTGATGTACATGATATGTTTGATACACCTGATGCACTGCAAATACACTTAGTATTCTTCACTTATACATTTGATTGATTAAATACACTTGATATGCTTGAAGTCCTACTTATACACTTGATATATAATTGATATACGCTTGTAAACTTGATTTATATACTTGATAATAATTCACTTTACTGATATGCTTTAACAATATATTGTTGATATACTTAATAATGATACAATGAGTTACATCATTCATATACTTAATAATACTCTAATGAACAACATAAAATTTGAAAACACGAAAATCACGTAGTAAGTATATCAACCAACCAAAATACATACAATACAAGTATATCACAACACTAATATACAAAACTGAGACAAAGTAAAACCAAAACAAAATGAATGTTAAAAAATAAAACAAAATCATTTGGAATCAGATTCAACTCAAAATACACATCAAAGAAAGTAAAAAAAATGAGAATTTTTAAAAATAGTAGATTTTACAAAATATTTACGACCTATAGCAAATTCTACCACTGATAGTCATTGATATGCTATAGTGATTGAAAACTATCAGTGATAGAATCAAAAATTTTGCTATAGTTTATAAATATTTTAATTTATTTTGCTATTTTTAAAAATGCCCAAAAAAATCACAAATTAAATTAAATTACTCCGACCAACAACCAATATATTTCAGATTACAATTATTGTACTATTGATATTCTAAAATCATGATTAAAACAAAAAGAATAAATAATTTTTCTAGTATAAGAATAAACAAATAATTAGGGCCTTAAAAAGAGGAAGAGAAATAAGTTATTGAATGGTAGTTTAGGAATAATAACAAATTTAAGATGGAGAGTATTTTTATCAATGAAATTTTTTCCATATTTACAAAATTCTAAAATAATATGCTATATTTGCTATATCATATTCTCAAAATGCTACCCTAAGTAATTTTTTATATAAATAAACCTCATTACCCTTTATTAACTATGAGGGGACCTAATGGACCTATAGATCAAAAGCTACAACGATATGAGATTAATTGGCTGAACTCATTAATCACATTAATAAATATTCGTTAACTATGTGTACACTTCACTAAAGACTCACAACTGAACTCTTCTCACTGTAGATATATTTCTGTTTTCACGGATATAGACCAATAATAGTAAGTGAGTCTTTCACGAGTGTTCGTAACACTAACTGGATTAAATTACCGTTTTACCCCTAGATTACCTCTAATCCTTAAATACCAGTGCTCTTCTATGAACAACCTATTTATGATCCGACCAATAAACAGAAATCCCTTTCGTGCCATAAAAAGGATAGGACCCTTTATTCATGTCTTGAAGACATCATTTAAGAGAACACTCATCTACTTACCCTAAAGTAAGGAAGGAGTGAATTCCATCTTGTGTAATTATGTTCCCAGCTCCCTACTCGGCTTGTCCCTAAAATGATAAGCTTATTGAGTCTGCGATCTGACCGCTCTCACTCGTACAAATCAAAAGACAATCTCTCATGAATAGGAGTTCATAATACACTTATGATTAAGACTAAGTTACCTAGGTCATCCTAATGAAATAGAAACCTAACTAGTTAACGGAGTTACATCTAGTTGTTACTATTTTGCGGTCTGATCTTCTGCAAACTCATTGCATAGGATACCTTCACTAAACGAACGTATTGGATCATTGAGTTTGTATCAAATACAAAGTGAGTCGTATCCATAGTGTTACCAAGATAAGGTAAACAGTTTTATCTCTATACTATATACCCTATAAGCTTATCTCGAACATTGATTCCTGTTTTCTCTACATTTTGTTCAGAACTCATGAAACAGCTTAAGATGTTAGTTTATTATATTTGGGTTATTAAGACAAAACTAATAATATAATCAATAACAATTATTACAATAATAACACTTTATTAACAACGGTTTATGAATTATATTTACAATCTACGAGTTTTAGAACATAAATTCCAACAAGCATTTATGGTGCTATCAAACATCAACTTAGCTTTTGGTCGTCCCAAACAAGGAAAGAAAATATGAAATTGTACACTCAAGCATAAAGAAAAAAAAGTCATACATCTTTTGCAAAAATAAAATTATGAAATCATGCATACATTGGCAATATCTCTAAAATTGCTAAGTATGAAACTTAAGTTTTAACAATCTTCTATGTTATGCTTGCAATCCTTTAAACATTTCAAAAAAATAAACACTCATTTGAGAAGCATTTAAATATAATTTTGTTCAAGTAAAATCATGCATAAGTGCATACAAGGTCTTGTTATTTTGACTCACTAATCATGCTCGAAAAGGTTAATGAAATTTCAATTTGTTTCTCCCCCCTACTCTGGTGCAGATAGGATTTTCTTTTTTTTCATGATCCATGATTAATCCAACATGCTATAAAGGTAATACTAGACTTAGAGGTGCACTTGATTACGAAGAAAAAAGAAAGTTGCATAATCATAGGGGTTCATACCACATTAATGTTAACAACTCTTATTGCTCACGATCAAGCCGTCATACTAAAAAGGTAATACAAGACTTAAAGATGCACTTGTTTTATATATTGAGGGAAAAGAGAAGTTGCTCCATTGGATTCATACCACATTAACATTGGGAACCCTTATTGCTCACAAGATAGGTGGCTAGCCCTTTAACATAAATATGTTTACACTCATTTGTCTTTTTCTTTTTTAGGTTTTATAAGTTTTATTTATTTATTTAATTTTTGTCATTGCTTTCTCATCTTTTTCAATCAAGCTTTACTTTGCTTTTTCTTTTTTCTAGGCCTTTTCCTATATTATGATTAACCTTAAAACAAGATGGGTCATTTTATATTTCGTGGTGACAAAAAAAAAATACAAGTAAGACTAAATTTTTCTAAAGATCAAAGGTAAAAGAATGACTAGGTGAAGTATTAAAAAAATGCATTGGATTACAAGAGATTTTTTTTTTAAATGGACTCAAAATCATGAGTGCTCTCTTCCTATATAAGATTATGAAAGCTTACGCAGGTCTAGAAAAATTTTAAATGGGCTCAAAAAAATGCAAAATATGCAATATTTGTTGTGCATTGGTATTGGAAACTAGTGCCTTACTCTCATTATACAAGGATATCTCTCTCTCTTGTTTCCTTGATTTATCATATTGGGAAGGGAATTATCAGATTGGGAAGTAAACCTACTTTTTAATATATATAACAGCTCTATAATAGGTCAACTGAGGTGACATAGACTGCATCTTTAGGCCCTTCATCTTCCCATTGCCTACTTTAGGTTGACTTATGAAATTTTACTATCTTAAAAGTCTGATCTTCTCTCTATTGACGAGCCTTCTACTTTGCCGTGATATTTTTCAAGCCAAAAGGGGAGTAATATATGTTTTGGTTTGGTTGTGCTAAGTTATTGGGTTCATAATGTCCCAAGTCTATGATTTGGACCAGGATTTGAAATTTGAATCCCCGACATTTCTTTGCATCTCTTGCAATCCAACAACATCATTCTTGTCTTAAAAGCTTATTAGAGTGAAAGTTGTCTCCACAAACCAACACAAATCTTTTCAGCATCCTTTGTCCTCACTCACATGCATTCTAGGACAATCTAGGAGATCACCCAACATAGAATTGTTTGACGCTAAGCATGTAAACTTTAGTTTCATGATTATATAATAAAACCCTAACATTGTACATAACAATAAGTATCAAGATCTTTGAACTAGATGATTTTACAAATTAAATTTAGATAAAGAATAACATACATTGATCCATGAATAATCTTCTTAAGGAATTGTGTGTTTTTCTCACTTGGCCTTCCTTTATAACTTAATTAGCTTTCTTGATGGGAAGAATGAACTACTTAATAAGACAGTGAGAGGATCAATCCATAAGGTTCTATTTATAGACGCCACCAATCATGGTGTTTAATTAGGGCATTATCTTTTTACTTAATGAGCGTAGTAAAATAATAGACCCGAAAGAGATAAAATAGTATATAATGCATATGGGCCACATTAATAATATTATATTTAAAATAAATCTAACATTCTCCCACTTGGCCCATTGAAATTATTTACCATACACATTCATAGACATAATGCACAAAATTAGACTTCATAACATATTATGTCAAGTCAAAGAAACTACTAAAGAATCATGGCAGTCATACATCATTGTATTAACATAGTCCATTCCATGTATAACTGAGATAGTTCTTCAATTAATATGATCTATAATAAAGATAATCAAATGGTCCAATAATAAGTGTCTTTATTAAAGACAATGTCCTGTTTGGTTTACATAATTCATTTATGTATATACAAATTATAAAAACAGAACCATGAGATAAAATCAGAAACAATAAATAAATGAGCTCAAAGTGTCAAATAACATAATCTTAATTTTAATAATGATATCTACTAATGCCCATACGTTTAACGTATATAATCATTGAATGTCTTTAGTGGTAATCCTTTAGTTAGTAGATCTGCAATCATAAGTTTAGTGTTGATGTGTTTGATTGACACTCTTTGTTTCTGAACTTCTTCTTTAACAACAAAGTATTTTATTTCCATAACTTTAGCACCTTTCTTTTCAATTTTTAGAAGAAAAATACTGCAAAATTATCACAATAAATTCTCAAGGACTTAACAATATTGTCGACAATTCTAAGCCTTAAGATAAAGTTCTACAGCCATAAAACATGAATTATCAAAGTATGCTACAAATTCAACCTCCATAGTGGATGCAATAACAATACAATGCTTCGTACATTTTCATGAAATTGCTCCTTCAGCTAATAGGAACAAATAGCCAAAAGTGGATTTTCATGTATCCACATACTTGACAAAATTTGAATTTGAATATCCAATCACTTTAAGATGATCAGATCTTTTGTAAGCATATAGAACAAGGATTATAATTAAACTTACTTCCACTGATCCTTAGGTATATACATTGATCAATGATGTTTTCTTTAAAACCAATAGATGTGTTGGCATCATTGCACATAAGATACTGGTCTGGAAGCTTGTTTAAGTCCATATATTAACCTCTTTAATCTACACACCATATGTTCCTTTCCTTCAACCATAAAACTTTCTGGTTGACCTATGAACACTTCATTTAAATTCCCATTTAGAAAGGCAGTTTTCACATCTATTTGATGAAGCCCTAAGTCATAATGAGCTACTAAAGCGATAATAATTCTTAACGAGTCATTTTTTGAGACAGGAGAAAAGGTCTCTTTGTAATCAGTGTCATCTTTATAAGTATAATCTTTGGCAACAAGTCTAGCCTTGTCTCATTCGATATTGTCATTTGAGTCACGTTTGGTCTTGAAGACCCATTTACACCCAACTCTTTTACTTTCTTTAGGCAATTCTACAAGGTCCCAGACTTTATTATCATTCGTAGATTTTAACTCTTCTTTCATGACATCTAACCATTTGGCAAAATTATCTTTTTATTTTTTAATGGCTTGTGAACACGAAACTGGATCATTATAAATACTTAAGTCAAATTTTGACACATGCAAATAAATCACATAGTCATTAGAAATAGCAGATCTTCTTTGTCTCACAGATCTTCTTAACTTTATTTCTTGTGGTCCCTTAGTAACAGATTCATTTGTTATAACATCATTATGTGGTGTTTGGCTATTAATTTTTTCTTCTTGTGGATTATTAATAGAGTCCACAACTACAAGAACAACAACTTGATAAGAAATTATAGATGAAGGAATTTTCACCCTAAATTCTTACTTCCGCTTGACAATCTGAAACTTGCAGTTGCCTTAAACTAGGTTTCTTTACTGTACACAATCCAACAGATAACTTTAGAACTGACTTACTAGGAACCTTGTTTAATAAATATTGAGCGGTTCTTAATGCATACATCCATAAGGTCACAGTAAAGACAAACTAATTAACATGCTTCTAACCATATTTATTACTGTATGATTACGCCTTTCTGCAACACCATTTTATTATGGTGTTCCTGGTATTGTGTATTGAGCACATATACCATGATTTTCTAGGAATTTAGCAAATGGGTCAAAACAATGTGCTTTCTCTTCATACTTTCCATAAACGACATAATTTAAATCACTAGGATAAGTGGATACTTTATATCATTATCATTATATATCCATAACACTTAAAATACAATTGATACATAATTTATGTAATCATCATAAAAAACAATTCCACGTGATTTACATCACAATTTGCAGTTAGATATTGCAATAATTTCATAAAACTTCATACAATCATACATTATTCATCAAAATTTAATTACATAATTTAAATTCCAAAGATAAGTGGATACTTTAAACATAACATATACATAACACATAAAATATAATTAATACATAATCATCAATTTAAACATAAACTAAATATATGCATACTAAATATGGTAACTTTCAAAAAAATCATCAAAATCTAAATTTTAATTAGATTTTAGGATGAATTAGTTTTTCAACAACATCCTAATCTTCATTATATTTTAATTCCATTAATTATGAATTAGAACAATGATTTAATATATTACGGCCTTCTAAAGAAAACATTAAAACTAATAATGGAAAAACAAGACATATGGCTGATGTTGAGTATTGTGGCTGATGGTGAGTTTTGTGCGCGCACACATATATATACATCATTAAATTTGTTTCCTTCCTTCCTTCAGGCTTTCAAACTTAATTCAATTTAACAATCAATAATTAAAGAATGAACTACTTAATAAAGCAGTGAGATGACCAATCCCTAAGATTCTATTTATAGACACCACCCATTATGGTGTTTAAATAAGACATTATCTTTTCACTTAATAATCCTAAAAAAAAATATGTCTAAAAGAGATAAAATAATATATAATGAATATGGGCCACATTAATAATATTATATTTAAAATAAATCCAACAAATCACGCTTAACTTTGGAGTTTATATGATCGGGCTACTAAAAAGGAAGGTGCACCTTAATGGTATAGGTAATTACTTTTAATTTTTTTGAAGTTTTTGTTAACCTTACTTTCATGTTCTTAGGATCCCTCTCATTCAGATATGATATCAGTTCATTCATGTCCTCCTAAATTTAGGGCCTTATATGGTTGATCTGTTTTGTGGTTGTGTTTGTTGGACTTTTGATCTTCTCGGTGTCTAAATGTATCCTTATGATCATTTCTGTTGTAATATTTTAAAATTTTTTATGGATCTTTTTACTATGACAAGTTTACTTTGCTTTCACCCTTTTTGATTGGTTGGGGTTGTTACTATCTTAAAAAAATATCTTATCCAAAGGGAGAGTTTGTCAGTGTGCTCTTCTTATTGGCTACATATATTTTTAAGCTCTCTAGTTTTTATTCTTGAGTTGTTCCTTGGTTGTCTCAGAAATTTTCCCAAGATGGTCCTATATCTTAAGCTCTCAAATGGTACTTTGTGCTAGGGTTGTTGCTCGCATTTTGAATTGTTCTTCATCTTTGTGCTAAGAAGGGCAGGTGTTCAAAGCAATCATTCATTTGTATATGCGTGATTTTTGTTCTGAGTGAGTGGTTTACTGAAGACTACTGTGAAACCAATCCAATTTTCATTTAATTTAGGATAACCTAAAACTCACACTATTGAAAAAGGGAGCTCTCATCAATTTAAGGGGTATCTAAGTTACGTGTGTGAAAGGAGTTCAGAGGCGAAGAGGAAAGATTAATCGAGTTAGAAAGAGCTAGCTCTACTCAATTAGGGGAGAACCTAAGCGAGTTAAGTACTAATAGCAACTAATTAATGTGGAGCATAAGTATTGAAGAGAGAAAGTCACACATCTAGGAAGAGCCCTAGGTGTTTAATGAATTAGCTCTACATTTATCCTGTAATCTTGAGATCATACATATAAGTACAACGTAGTAATTGCTTAACTCATTGAACATTTCTTCCTAAACGTAGGGTATTCTATCGCCGACTTTTGCAACACCAAAATATATGAGGTTCAATCTAAAAACTAATTGGCAATGAGAGGAGTAGAGTATACGGTTTCTGACTCTAATACCATGCTAATTTTGATAGTATGGGGTTTCATCTCGAGTAGCTCATCTAACTTATATGGCGTATAAGTTCCCTTGATTTTTTCAATGTGAGACTCTCAACTTCTCCAACAAATAGTCTATCCCTTAAAGAGAAAAACTTAATTTTATTATACATTTGAGATTATTATCTTTTAAGTAGACGTGAGAAACCATAAGTAGAAATACAGAAATATTGAGCGAAGCAAAAGGTTAGTAACCCCAGTAGATTGCTAATGTACTCGAAAACGAAATGTTGAGCAAAAATCAGAAAGTTGGGAAGCCATAAATATATTTATAAAAAAAATCAATGGGATGTGATTTTTTTGTCGTCTAATAATTTTTTATTAACAAGTATGAAATAATGGAAAGCATAAAAACAAATTATTTAAATCATGCAAAATGAGAAAACCTACATTAAAATAAGGATAAAATTGTCATAAATTTAAGCTATTTAAATTAAATTAAAAATTTTAACATATTTAGAGAAGTATAGTAGACAGTAATTCTAGTGCTATACCAGCATTTTTAAAAATTATAAATACAACAAAATCTATCGGCGATTAATTTTATTATTGATTTAAATTTTTATAGTCCATCAATGATAATTCAATATTTGCAATATAGTATATCGGTGATAGACTTCTACATTGTTACACTCGAAAAAATTTTGTTATATTTGTAATTTTTTTACAATGTTGATAAATATACTAATATTTTGAATTTAATTATTGCTAACAATACAATATGTTTGAATAGAGAGCAATCATATCTTAGCATGTTACAATTATTTGGATTGGAGTAGTGTTTCATAAATTCTTATATTATCTTTTCTCTTCAAATAATTAAAATTAAGAGACATTCTCAAATATGGAAAAATGAATTAAAATATTTATAAAATATAAAATTTTCAAATTCTATCAAATTAATGTATCTAAAATTTTATTACATTCATAAATATTTTTCAACAATTCTATCATTTACAATAACAACTTCTTTAAAACTTTTTCATTTACAATAACTTCTCTAGAACTAGTCATGAAAACAAATTATTTTATATATTGATTTACTGCATCGTTTGTGTGTGTGTTGACAAGTAAATATAACGAAGGATGAAAATATATAGTTACATATATATTTTTTCAAATACGATATTTTATATTTTATAAAATGCACACACTCTTAGATCATCCTTACAAAGTTTAGGTCAATTGACCTATGCTCAAAATTTTTAATTTCTTTAAAATTATATTTTTTTTATTTAAAGGAAAGAAAAAAAAAAGAGATGTAGATGAATGAAAAAAACGTTATATTATATAATCATCTAAAGGAGAAAAAAAGATATTAAATAATATGGAAGTTGAAAGAAATAGGAAAACTAGAAGAATTTTTGTTTCTTATATAATTATTTTTTCATATAAATCTGACACATACTAAAGATCACGTTGGCTTTGACTATATTAATAATATTGTTCAAAGTTTACCAATTTTGAAATTGTAATAATCATTCATCTATGATAAATCAATATATTATTATCTTGTCATTGTTCTATATATATTGTTGTTTAATTTTTTATGTCCATATTAATTATAAGTAATAAAACTATTAATTGTGTATGAAAAAAGATATAGGTTGATTTGTTTATTTGGATGTGTCCTTCCATGAAAAATATAAAATGATTAGGATTTTCATATTGATTATAGTATAATCATTATACAATCTTCTTATTTTGTTGTTGTTGTTGAAACTAAATCGAGAAGGTTGACAAGTGTGTAATTGTTTATAAATAAAAAGTTTAAAATAATTGAAATTAAAGAGTGTAAAGGATTATGATTGCATGAATCTTTAGTTTATATTAGTTATTAAAAATTTAAAAGGATAGAAATTACAAAAAGAAAAAGGGGTTGCTGCCAGTCCAGTCCACTCCATGGATCTACTCCAAATTCCCATAACAAGATTAAATAAGACAAATTTGGAGGCAACCCAGTTACTCCATTGTAAATAAATTACTAATAATTTATTAAAATTAACTAATTATTAAATTATTTTTGATGTCCAAGTTCGATTCAAAATATTTATAAAATATATCAAAATATATTAGATTCTATCAATGATAAATACTGATATACTTCTATTGATAGACTTTAATTGATAAATCAATGTGTATTATTGGTGTAGGATCTAAAACTTTGCTATATTTATATAGACATTTTTAAATATAGTAAACTAAATTAAAATATTTAAACATAAACTTCTATCAATGTCACTGGTAGAAGCATATCGGTGTTTATCAATATGTATTATTAATAGAATCTAAAATTTTGATATATGTTGTACATGTTTTGTTAAATTTTATATTTTTGACAATTCTTCCATTCGCTTGTGATTTATAATCATTTTCATTATTTTTTGTCTTTTTTTTTCATGTAACCAGATGTTTCATTTTGTTTCTTGACGTAGCAGTTTCCCAGTTTTCATTGGTTTTTCTTCTCTGTTTTTAGTACATAATTCAGCTTGGGTAATTTTTATGCAAAGCAATTGAAGAATTTATTAGTTGTCATTGGTGAAAAAAATGGTTTAAATTCACAATAGTGAATCTATAGTATAGAACAATGAAAATTCTAACGGCAAAAAAGATGATTAATATTGTTATGGTGTTAGACCATTGACACTCCAATTGGTGAGGGTTGAGAGATGTGAAAGTAGTCATCAATGTGTTTAATTTTAACGTACCTTTGACCAATGAACGCAACCAATTATATAGATTCAGTATATATGCGCTCATAATAGCGCCTCTAGTCAATTCATAAAATTGTTTTGTTTACAATACCAACAATATTAAGGATGTGTTTGGTTAAGATTCTAAAGTGTTTAATTTTACCAAAGAAAACTATTTTGAAAAAAATGTTAATGTTTGGCAAATTAAAATAATGTATTTTTAAAAAACTCATTTATAAAATAATCTGTTTTGGAGAAATCTTTAAAAACTAAATTCACATATAAACACTTATAAAAAAATTTAAAAAAAAAAAAAATCTAACCAAGTGTTTAAATTTTAAACTCATTTCCAAAAAAGTGTTTAAAAGGAAATTTATTATTGAAAAACATTTTGTTCTTAATTCATTCCAAACGGACCCTAAAAGTGGCAGTCATTGCTCATTTCCTTGACTTTTTCAGTTACTTTTGTTTGCTACGAAAGTTGTTCATTATTACCACAATTAAGTCTGGTGTAAAGAATTGTATTTTCCATGCTGCTATCACTAAACTTTTTTTTAACCTCGATCTTCATGAGTCCTCTAAACTACTACTAAACTTACTTATGAGTTCTTTAAGCTACCTCTAAGCACTTCTCATAGTTCTTGTCCACTTCACTCATACTAACCTCACTACAAGAAATAAGATTTTCCCCGACGTAGCAATACGTCGCCGAAAATCCTAACCAACATCGGGGAAGGTTATTGCGACATCGCAGGCAACATCGGCAGGCACGTCGAGAAAAGCACGTCGGGGATACTTTCCCCAATGCAGCTCACGTCGACGACGGGGAAAATTTCCCCAACGCACGATGCAGCACGTCGCAGATGGCTTCCGCGACGCCGCATCGCAAAAGGTTTCCGCGACGCCGCGTCGCAAAAGGTTTTCGCGACGTCGTGACGCAAAAGGCTTCCGCGACGCCGCATCGCAGAATGCTTTAAATATATATTTTTAAATTAATTATTTTATTTATTTAATTATTTTATTTAATTAATTATTTTTAGAGA
>JBBPDI010000032.1:7470021-7483314 GCA_037974545.1 Cucumis variabilis | reverse complement strand
TCCTTATCAGCTTCTTCTCCCAATAAACGAAGTTCAATATAGTTTAGGACAGTACAGAGCATGCAGCTTTCTCCCACGATATTTAGTCCCCATCCTCCATCTTCGTTCTAAAATAATCATACATTCAGAGGTTGTTTGTTTCAAAGGCATCTTAAATTACCATGAAGTGAAACATCTAAACTTTCCTGTTTGTTTCGCATTATAACATTTTCAAGTATCTTAGGATATTTAAATGAAGGACATCTAAAGAGTTTTGAATGTTCTCTAGAAACACGAGTTTTTCAAATTTTCGAGTTGCACGACATTCTTATTTTACATTTGTGTTCTTTTTTAATTTTTTTTGCTGACAACCATATATATTTTGTTCTTTTTTGTTATATCATGATACTTACTATTTTTTAATCATGTATTCAAATTCAAATTCAAATTAATATTTATTTTATAAAAAAACCCTTAAATTATGATATATTAATTTGTTGGAAAAATTTACATACAAAAAATAATAGAGTTATTTTCAAATATAGCAATACGAGCTAAAATATTTACAAAATATAGAAAAATATTATACTCTATTTATGAAGAACCACGATAGACCAAGATAAACTATTATATATGTTTGTTTGTACATTATGATAGACTACTATTTTGATCTATATTGTGATCTACTACAAATAAATTGCGATATTTTGCTATATTTATAAATAATTTTTAAAAATTGATCATTTACAATAATTTAATATAAATGGTATAAATTTAAAAAGAGATTCAAATTGATAAAAAAAACAAATATATTATATAGATTAAAATTAGGAACATTTTAAAAAATAGCAAAATATTCAAACTATTTACAAAATATAGCAAAAACCCATTAAAGTTTCCATTAAACTTTCTTGAGTACATTTGAGTATTTTTTTCTTTTTTTTGCTATATTTTGTAAATAGTTGTAATTTTTTTGCTATCTATAATAAATCCCCTTAAAGTTATATAATTTAGTTATAAATCAATATATGATCGTGAATGCATTTTTGAAACGTTATGTACATTTCAAACATTTTTTAGTAGAAATACTATAAAATGAATACAATAAACAAAATATTTCCAAATATTTATAAAATTATTCTTACAAATCAAACATGGTAATCTAAAGAGACCGGGTATTAATAATTTCATATATCTATATTTCCAAACTTTTAAGATTTCAATTATCTACATTCCCAACAAAACAAACGGCTCCTTAGGAGTCATTTGGTAACCATTTAATTTTTAGTTTTTGGATTTTGAAAAACGTATTTACTTAACCAGCAATTGTGAGTTTTATATGTTTTTCAAATTTAGAAAACTCTTTTAAGAGTGTAAAGAAATTTTACAAATAATACAAAATGTCACTCTTTGAGAGAATCTATTATTAGTAATAAATAGTGATATTGTTACTATATTTGTTAATATTTTCAGCATCTTTCTGGTTTAAAATAATTCTGCATAGGTTATTATTTTCATGTTATTAAAAATATATTAAACTTCATCCTTTTGCTTTACTTATTTTCATTTTACAACCGTTTCAATTTTATATGAAATTGAAAGAAAACACTTAGGGCTAAAAATGTGTTTTCCGTTTAATGAGACAATCTCAATGATATATTTTTATTCAAAACAATTCATTATTTGAATTGCTTTAATATGAAATTTTACATACAAAACATAAAGACTCACATGGGACACTTCTAGATTGAGTTACGATAACCAAAATTGTATTTGCAACACCAACTCTATATGGTATACGGTATACATACAATTATTTATAACCTACAATTAATTACATAAAATGTTATGTCAAAATCTTTTGTAATAATATTTATTTATTTTTGCTATTCATTCTCTTTTCTCTTATTTACTATCGTGTTTACTGTTTTCTATCCACATAAAAATAGTTTAACACCTAAAAAAAAGGTCTTGGTATATCCTAATTTTTACATTTTCAATATCTATCTTTAATATGTACAGTTACCCAGAAGCTGTTCGTGGCAGTTATTGATGAAGTGATACATTCATAAGTCATTCGTCTTATCATGGAAAGGATTGTTCATGACAAATTTGTCATAAAAGAAAACAATATTAATTTTTTGTGTTCAAATTAACTGTTTACAATGTTTCCTTTTTCTAATATAGTTCTCTTAAAAAGTGAAAATATCCTATCCTATTTTGTTGATATTTTTATTTTTGTTAGTTTTTTTTTTTTTCATTTCAGTCGAGATAATTCAATGCATTTACAACTATCGATATTAGTTAATCGATAGGAATAAATAAATATAATTTTATAATTATTAAATTAGATGAAAAAATATTGTAAATATAGTTCAATTTTATTTTTATAAAATAAATAAAAATTTAAAAACAATCAAAACTTATTTTGGGCTTTGAGAAATAGAAAACCAAAAACAATGATCAAATAAATGTGATTTTAGTTTTGGATGCTTGAAAACAGAAAACCAAAAACAATTACCAACCATGTCTAATTTTTTTTTTCAGACAAAAAAAAAAACGATTATCAAATAAGGTTACAAACATATGATCTCCTCTATTTATTTTCTAATGTATTTTGTTCTTATTAAAAAAAATATGGAGACATTGTATTGAATGTCAAAATAATGGCAAACGTGATTTTCATCTTTTTGATATTGTAAATACAACAAAGTATTCTAATTCTATTTTAAAATTTTAATATATTTGGAATTTATTCCTCTTATATTTTATTTTATTCATACACCTCTGGCACCCATTGTCCACTTCAACTCAGGGCACTTCGTCGCTATTATTGTATCCTCAAGCTTTGGGTCAACGATTTACTTTAAGATAAAAATCGGTGAAAAGCGGTATGTGAAGCCTCTAGCTATTATGAAATCAGTATGCTTTGGTTCGCTGTTGCATTCTCAACCTCATTTATGCACTTCATCCCACTTTTGTTTTTCTTTTTCGTAATTTGCTTTGAAATCGGTATGTGAAGCCAATTTTTTCGTAGGTATAAAATTGTTCAGAGGATTTTATAACAAGATCAATATTAGGCTTTGGAGGTTGTATTACTAGACATCGTTGATCGTGCAAATTATTCTTCTTGCATTTCTTTTCATTTTTCAGAAAGTTTTTCTTTTTATACATGAAGATCCATTTACGACTTTGATTTCGTCTTAAATTGTTATTTGGATTTTCTTTTCATGGTTTGTAACGTCCCAAGAATTAAGAGTTTTTGGGTCGTCACATGGTTAAAGGTGATTGATATATTTTTCTAGAATTCAACAACTTGAACAATGACAAAAACTTACATGAGAGAGAAAAAGGATAGAGAGAAAAACTAACAAGAATACACATACTACTGGCGGTGATCAAAAGTGTAGCAGGGTTGGGTTGAGGCGGTCAACAGAAGAAGTTGACGGGGAGATGGAAATGTTGAATAATGGCAGCAAATGGTACGGAAGGGGGAAAGGAAGAGATACAAGGGAATGACTTTATTCGTGGAAGAATATGAAAGTTGGACGAGGAGGTGGAATGTTGAATGGTAGCAGATGGTACGAAAGGGGGAAAGGAAGGGATCATATAAGGTAATGAATTTAATTATTTGTGGAAGAAGATGAAAGTTGGTTGTTTTTTTCTTTTGTTATGTGATTGTTATATGATTGACATTTGATTACTATCTCATAAAATATATTGTAATTTGATTGGTTTTTAGTTATTTATAGATACTAAGTAGTTTGTGATTTTTATTTGACGTAATGTGATTGTTATCCACTATTATTTTAATACTTTGAATGTTATACATTGAGGTTGCAAGTAAACTAAAAGTAAAAGAAATCCATGCCAAAAAATAATTAATTTCATAAATTCATGGAATAACAATGAGTAGAACAAATAAGATCACTAAAATTTCTAATAGTCAAAACAAAATTTTATTAATTGTTTTTTCAAAAAATTAAGAATATCAAAATGGTGAAACTATTTGAATTTTAGTTGCACATATTTAATTTCCCTATGATCCTTTCACAACCCAAAGGTAGCAGAAGCAAGTGCAACAAAGCCCAATGTACGTTCAAGGAGAGAAGTAATCGTAAGTAAAAACTTTTTAATTTTGATTTGATTGTTATTTAATTGAATGATTTTAAGTACCTCATGGTATCTTTTCTTATTGCTATCTGATTTTTCGATCTTATTTTCATTAGATATTAGGTAGACTTATCATTTAGGGTTTATTTTTTTTAGTTTTTGTTTGATTTTCATTACATATTTGAAACTATTTTTTTTTTTTTGATAACTATTTGATTGTCGATTGATATCTTAACTTTTTTATTTATATTTTAAATTATAAGTTAGGTGGAAAATATATAAGGTATTTATATGACCATCAATAATCAATCAAATGACTAACTAATTTATAAAAACTGACTAACTAATTTATAACAAGAAAAATAAAGACTTTTAGATAATCAAATGAATTTTAAATGGCTCTTAGAAAATACTATTTATTATACTAAGAATCGAGCACCATAAGTTCTTTTTTTGTTTTCTACTCAACGACATGAAGGTTTGATATTTAAAATACCTCAACTTTTCAAATTGAATTTTGAGAAATGATGATTTGACATTCTATGTTGACAAAAGAAATTGAAGTCATGTGAAGCTAAGGAAACAAATAAATATATATAGGATTTATATCAAATACCAATCAAACAATCACTATAATATATGATAACAATTAAATAACAATTAATATCAAATAGCATTTAGACCTATAACACAAAATATAAGCTAATCAAATGACAATAAAAAGACAATCAAATAATATAAAAATTTACTATGATAAAAAAGGTAATCAAATGACAATTAAAAGGTAATCAAATGACTATTTAAAAAGGCTAACTAAAATTTAAAAAAAAAAAAAAAAAGAAAGAAAGTAATCCGATGATAACCAAGCTAGAAAAAGTAGAAGCTATTCATATGGCAATTGCATAGCAATCAAATTTAATAAACAAACTCGTGAATTAATGAGAGTATATTCTATACTTTTCAATTTCAATTCCAGTTTTAATTTAGATTGGACATTCAGTTTTGCTATATTTTAAGAAAAGAAATCAAACCTGTGAGCCATATACCTAATTTTTTCAAATGTTTTTGACAATCTTGCAATGCCCCTTAAATGTGTTGCTACGTAATCAGGTTTTGAGTACTATGAAGATAGCTTATGATCGAATTCACTAAAGATTATTCCAATTACAAATACTTCAAGTCTCAGATACACTAATTCGAGTGGTGTGAGCCATATAAGAATTTGTGTGACATTGTTTTGCCTTTTCTATAACTACAATCAAAGGACAAACTTTCTTTCTGGATTGAAAAAATAAAAATCAAATTTCTTTACAGTGGGTCTCATTTTTGTTAATACTTAGCTTTCTCAATCAATATAATTATCTTCTTTTTCATATATATAGGGTAGAAGTGAGAGTTGTAAATTTACTAAAGTAATATTGCCTAATCAAACAAGATTTTGTCTCTATCGTTCTGAATCAGTAACATACTAATTTTAAACTTATTTAACATTAATAAATGAAATTAATTAATTATCCAACCATTTTACCTGATGACAGTATGAATAACGAAGGATTTCCTTTCGATACTCTTCTGTGAATATGATGCCAAGATGTCCTGTAATGTACAATGCAAATACCTTTTTTTTCCCCATAAAGGTTATTATTTTGTATTGGAAAAATAATAATAAATTAGAAAATTTAATATGGATAAAAAGTGAATGGAAAAATATGAATTAATAGATTGATAAAGAGTACCAATGGAGGGAAATAAAACAAGGGGCCAGAGTTTTCAGCAGGCCAATGGCCATGGTCACTTTGTAAGGCTGCAAACAATTTTGTGGCTCTCCTCACTGCAGTGCTGGCTGTTTCCTTTGTTATTCTTATTTTATCATCACCATCTCTTCCTTCATCCACTCTCACTTTGGGAATTGTTTGTTTAAAATTTTTCTCTCTTAGAAACTGCACCCTCCCAACAAACTAAAGAAAATTAATTATAGACATACAATCTGTTCAAATTTTTTTTTTTATAATTCAAACTAGATTTCTTAATTGTTTACTTTTTTGAGTCCACTCATAATAGCTAAGACCGATTTTATCAAATGTGTTTAAATAAAGATGCGTTTTTTAAATTGACTATTAGTGTTATTTTTATCAACACCATTTAACGAAAACCTAACCTAATCGTCATCGCATCACATGGCCGCTTCAAACACTTCTACAAGTATATGAAATTCTTATTGAGTTCATTCAATGAAATCGTGTTTTTGGATAGAATACTCCTTAGAATTTCATATACTCTAATTGATAGAAGTGAAAAGAGATGTAGAACCTGAAATTGCGAAAGGAAGTCGCTGCTGCATGGGACATTGAGGCGATTCTGGTAATAATTAAGACGTGCTTCTTCTATTTGAGCTTGTTCTTGATGAGTGCCTTCATTAGCCTTGAAGACCCATGTTTGTCTTCCCACAAAGTTATTGGAACTGAATAAGTAACTCTCATTTTCTCCTTTTCCCATCTTAAGTCTCCACATTTCTTCACTTCTCTAACTCTACTCTCTCCCTTTCTGCACCATTTTCTTCTCTCTATTTATAAATACGCTATTGCATTTTTCCAAACATCATCTACTTTAACGGAAAAAAAATTTACATTTTAGTGAGAATTACAGTACCTTTTTGATGAATAGGTTTTAGGTTTGGTTTTTTATTTTGTACTTATATAGGTTTTCAAAATATTTCACAATTAATGTTACAATTTATTTTACAATTAAGATTTGAATTTTATTTAGATTTGAATTTTGTTTCAAGTTATAGCATAAGGTTGTACATTTTTTAATTTAAAGTTTTCATTAATTAACTACTAACTTTCAAATATTGAAGTTAAATGTCTATTAATTAATTTCAAATAATTATGAAGTAAAACGTTAAATTTATTTTAAAAGTAACTAAGGATATTGATAGGTAGTTAAGTGTTTTATAAAAAATAGTACTACATGGCATATCTTTGCCGGGTACTAGTGGGTTGCATAAGAAAACGACATTTGTATAACATATACTCAATATCTACCAGTCAAAAAATTATTTGAAAGCAACGTATGGTGCAAGAAAATTTACAGTAGGTCTTGATCTGTATTATATGATGATCTGTTTGTGGACTCTAGATTTTTCTTTTCCAAATGATAATTATTTCTAACATGGCCATCTTGATTGTTGGATAACTACTTAGACAGCAAAAATATAGCAATAAATTCACACACCCAACATCTTGGTTCGTATATACCAATTTAATTAATGGAATGAAGAGTACTCAGTATTTTTTTTTCCTTTGAAAAATTGTAGTGGGGACAACTTTAGTTGAATGATTTTGCAAGTTTGTTATACAGTTTTTCAATTTTTAGATATGACAAAAAAAACAATTCCAACTCGATCAAGTGATAGAATTGATATATATAATATGTATTTGATACACATAATATACACATTAAATGATATAGTACCTGATATATATATTAAAAGTTTTTTAATTTAATGACGACAATTAAGTAAATCTGCTTAATAAAATTTGGGTAAGTAAATAAGTAGGACATTTTTATAAATAATTTGATCTCTATCAACATTAAGACCAAAAAACATGAAACACACTTCTAGTAGTTGTTTGGGGCTAGAAGTGAGTACGTTATTAATGTCTTAAGTAATTATAGTAGAGTTATGATAACTTGTGTTTGATGTGTAGATTAATTTAAGGATAATTTTCATAAATATAACAAAACAAAAAAAATATTTACGACCTGTGTAACAAAATCTAAAAGTCCATAAAGCCTGTTATTTTTTTAAAATATTCCAGGTTTGCCCATTCTTTCCATCTTCTTTCTCCTTCAATTTTTCTTTTCCTTTCCATTGTTTTTTTTCTCTTCTTCTTCGGCAAATTTTCTTTTTCTTTTTTTAACTATTATTTGGTTTAGGAAAATTGCATTAGATGACAAAACAATTTAGAAAAAAACAGCTCATAACACTTCTTTTTTTCATATTACAAATTTGGCAAATATGAAGGTAATCCAACGGTAATCAGATGGTAATATGTTTTTAAATTTGATATTTTTGCAATTTTGAAAATGTAAGTGACATGAGCTCTATTATATAATTTTTTTTGCTATTTTTGCAAACTGCCCTTTGGTTTAAAATCGTGTACCCAAATATAAATGATCTATTTTTATTTTCTTTTCAAACTGTTATTTGGTTGTTCAAGACTGTAGCCAAATATAAAAGATCGTGAAAAAATAGTTGGAATATTAGATAGCCAAATCTAAACGATTGTCTACCAAAAATAGTCAAATCTAAACAATTGTGTATGAAGAATCTTTAAAAAAAAATCGTTTAGATTTGGTACAATCTAAACGATCTAATGTAATAAATAATAGTGAAATCTAAATGATCAAATCTTGAAAAAAAATCGTATAGATTTGACTACCCAAATTTAAACGATCATGTACCAAAGAATCGTATAGATTTGATTACCGAAATTTTAACGATCAAATCTAAATGATCATGTACCAAAGAATAGCCAATTGTAAACAATTGTATACCAAAGAATTTTGAAATAAATCGTTTAGATTTTACTACCCAAATTTAAACGATCATGTACAAAAAATTTTGAAAAAAAATCATTTAGATTTGGCTACCGAAATTTAAACGATCGTCTACCAAAGAATTGCAAAATCTAAACGATCATGTACTAAAAAATATTGAAAAAAAATCGTTTAGATAAGACTGAACGATATAATAGTTTTAATATATATATCAGGTACTATATCAGCTATATTAAGTGTATATTATGTGTAATGCTTATTTCTATACTTTCTATTTTTTTTATTTCTTTGTAAAGTAGTTGTTCATATTGTATTGTGGCCTAAGGTTTAAATTCTTTAATACATTGCATATTTATACCTTCCAAATCCATCATCTCTTTAGTTTATAACTCTTATCACGTTAGTTTAGCTATAGTCATCACTTGGCAAATGTTTATCACCAACTATCCGAGAGGGCAAGTAGTAAGGATATGGCTAGTAAAAAGGAGTCTGAAGACAAAATCCACCTTAGCGAGTCAACTTCTATCATTTGTGTCCCGAAAAGAGAACACATGTAGGTACTTGGCGCCAAGAGGTTGTCACCTTTAAAAGAGAAATGCTATAAGTCTTGTAAGTAAACCCTTCTAGATATATCTCGCTTAACCAAGCTTAATCATTTGTATACCGAGAGGTGAGCAAGTGAGGTCTTTAAAGACACTAAAAGGTGCTCGCCTTAATCATATGCTAGTTAACTAAGCTATATTACATCATGGCTATCGCATAGCTTAATCACCTAATAGTGTAGAGACCCTTTTCACCTTTTCTTATATACAAGTTAGTTCGAATAGTGCAGAGATTTGAAAATGGTGGGTTACACTTACAACAATTACTCAGTGATATCCCTTCAAAGGTTCTTCATGCCTAATGCACAAGCAACAAACCTTACCTGACTAGAGATGTCCAAAACGCCTACTAACCGCTTTAGAGGTTTTCTTCCTTCTTTTGGCTGCCCAAAACACAAGCAAGATAACCTCCAAAATGCCTAGTGACACTTATTTAGAGGTTATTTCCATCCTTTAGCCGTCTACACACTACTAAAATAACCTCTAAATGCCTAAGATTTCAACCCTTGACACTTTAGCCAAAATTTTTCCTATTTTTCAACATCCATGATACACTTTTTATGAAACTTTTATCCTTAACTTCCTTTAACTCTTAAACTTCCAACCACTTCAAAGAACTTAAGTTTTGTTCCAAGGTTCAGGGTTTAGAATTCGTTTCTCAAGGGCGGCAAAATCATTACTTTTAAAATTTTAAATTTTTGAAAGAAATGAAACATTTTGAATTCCCCAAAACCCTAATCATTCTAAATGAAATCCTAAGCTCAATCACACTTTGCGAGAAGACTAAAATGCCTAATGCATTTTTAAGCGAACCCTTCTTGCGAGGTGGCTTCATTGCGCAAAACCCTCCCTTCTTACTAGCCTAAAGACTTCGTGAGATGACTCGCACTCCCTAACTTGAAAAGAATGCCAAACTACAAACTAAAAAGTAATAAGAAGTATACATAATTATAAGTAAAATATACACAATACAAAATTTATGAATGCAGATTGTAAATAAGATAAGACAAATTTATATGTTATAGATGCATTCTTGCGTTCAGACTTTTTGTCGAAGAAGAGAACTGTGGTCTCATCTCGTATTGTTCTGCGTAGCCTTTCAAACCGCAACGCCTTCTCCTGAACTTCCTTGATCATTTGTTGAATGACTCTCTGCATCATGATCATTCATCGCAATAAGCCTTTGCTGTCAATCGTTCATTGCAATATTCAAACAATCTTTCTTGGTCCCTGATCGCGTAGTTAGGTAAGATACAAATCTTACTATACTTACAGCGTGGTCACTTTCTTTGACGCCTTCATATGGGTTCTAAACTTAACGTATTTAACATTAAGGATTTCAGGCGTTAGAGGATCTCAATTTTCTTGATTAGTTTACAAATTTATTTTGATTCCTCTTATTTACCTAATCGCTGGCCAAAAGATACACTTAATCCTGGGGCTGGTTCAAGAAATCACAGATTACTCTAGTACCTTGAACATTTTCACGCGTTATTCACCAGAAGTGAATACTTTTCCCAAAATCAAAGTAAAACACTACTATAGTATTTAAAAAACAATTCCCCAACAATGATGCAAAAACTTTCTTGTGACTTCATTAGTTAGCCTTATACATAGGGAATAGCGATTTTACTTATGTTGGTATTTAATTTTACATGATGAGTCATTGATCAATATCTTTGCATACAAAATACTCATTGTGTATCTTTGCATCATGTAATTGCTAAGTCCTTGTCGAGAATAAGTTTTTCTATTTCTTGCGTAAGTGTAAGCGAAACAATAGGTTTTTCTGGATGATCCAGGGTCGAACACAAAAAATTGATATCAAAGCTTAGTTATAGGGTCTACTCTTCAATTAGGCAGTGTAAAAGAATAAACTATATAGTGTAAAAAGTGAGTTCATACTATATTTACTTATCTATATTAAAGAATGTGCAAATGTGGAATAATGAAGGTGGTTGTGAGATGAAACACAAATGTGAACTAATTTGTATTAAAGAAGAGGGTGAAGGAACGTCCATGCATTACTAGGCAATTAAGGCATATGAAAGACTTGATGTGATATGACTTAAGTGACTAGCTTATGATTAAGGCGAGCATCTCTCAGCGTCTTTAAATGCCACACTTGCTCACCTCTCGGGATTCAAATGACTAAGCCTAGCTATATAAGGTATATCTAGAAGAGTTCACTTACAAGACTTATAGAGCTTCTCGTTTAAAGGAGACAACCTCTCAGTGTCTAAAGCCCACACTTGTTCTCCTTTCGGGATACAAATGATAGAAGTTATCTCACTAGGGTGGAGTTTATCTCCAAATTCCTCCCTGCACGCATTAGTCATATCCTTGCTACTTGCCCTCATGGATAGTTAGCGGTGTACACTAGCCAAGTGATGAAAATAGCTCAACTAACGCGATAAGAATTATAAGTTAGTCTTCTTATCAAGAATCTATCATAGATTCTAAACTAAAAATAACACAAGGACAAATGAATAGTAAAGTGATGGATTGAAAAGGTATAAAAATACATTGTATTAAAGAATAAAGGTCATCGACGAATGTACAATATGAACACATACAATGTAAAGAAATACACAATTGGAAAGAATAGGGACATTACAAGTTAGAAGAATGAGAAATGGGATCTTCTTCACACAAACCTCAAGGTTTCACTCATTGATTGACCGAAGTAGACAAAGAAGTGCTTTACAAACGGTGGAAAGACTATTCCTTTCTACCAACTCTCTAGGGTTTGGCCCATTTGGGCACTATTTTGGCTCATGCAAGCATCTTGTGGTCTATTCGAGCCATCTTTTCTTAATGTAGATGGAGTCTTTTTTTATAGGCGGATTTAGGCTAGAAATCTAATCTTTTGAGCATGTTAGTGTCGAAAGCTGTCTTTTCTCAAGTCATATCAACTCCATCTACCACTTTTGTCTTCTAGTGAACCTCTTATCGCCTACTGATAATGTCTTCTAGCATGGTCTTCAGGCAAGTTCCTCTGTGATTTGCTTAGCTTCTTCTTTTATTTTCAATCCTGCATTTAGACACTCAAAACAGGGTGAAACGGGCATGGATGCTTATTTAAAGTATATTGTTAAATATTTATGCATTTACAACATAAGCTATGCATTTTTACACACTTCTTACACATTTTCCTTCCATTATTCTACCTAAATGGCTATCATAACTTGTAGTTTTACAAGTTATTACCATCATTTGGTCACAACGAGTGACATTTGGAGCGAGCGTGAAATATTGGTTAAAGATTTATGATTACCTAAGCAATATTCTCTTGAGATACAATATCCTTGCTTACTCTTTACTAACTCTTGTTAGTATCTTCTGTACCTAAGTTTGGTTATACATCTTTTTTGTTAATTTCAATTTAGAGATCCTCAAACCTCATTGATTGCATTTATTTTAGAAAAAAAATCTATAAATTTGGAGATAACAATCAGCACGCAACAAAGGATTGTGCAACCATGGTGGGTGTGTCAGGCGACTAGGGAGGTTAGCACTTGTCCTAGAAGCCCCTCACAAGGCCAGTGCACGCCCTACATGTAAGGCTTTTATTGCATGTAACCAACACGATGAAGGCTTTGTGATAAGAATAATGTGTGAAGAGACTCTTGATTAAAATGCAAGTTGTGAATAAATTACGTTATAATGACCCTTCCACGGAGGGGATGCGCAGCAATCAAACGGGCAAGTTAACCTACTTCACCTAGTGACGGTGATGTGATGCAAATGTCAATAGGTTAGTTGGGACCGACTGACCAATTTGAATTCAGGATAAAGGTTGACAAAGACACATGACATTTCAGGATTTGACCACCTTACTCCTTCGGTTATGTAAAGATAGGATTGAATAATGGTATTTTTTTTAAATTTTATTTTCTAGGTTTCTCCTAGGCTATATCTCTCTTGAGTCTTTCTTTATTTTATTTTTCTGGTGACTAAAAAAACCATTGACCATTATTTGCAGGTGCAGGATGACCAAATAATTCTTAATAGGACAATGGTTGATAAAGTATCT
>JBBPDI010000032.1:7446929-7458513 GCA_037974545.1 Cucumis variabilis | reverse complement strand
TAACATCCAAACAAATAACCGAGTTAAGCTCATTAAGAGAACAATAATAAATAATTGCTCATCCACCATAGAAGAAAGAAAATCAAGACCTCACTCAAATAGCCCAACCATAATTAAAACTTTCCAAATCCTTGAACTATAAAAATTAAATGGTATATCCACACAGTGATAGCGAAAGACTTCAAAATTAAAAATATATATATATATTTGTAATTATTTGTGTGTGACATATTTACAAACATGTCACCATATTTTGTACCCATTTTAATTATCCAACACATAAATATTGTTGGCCAAAAATCTAGGAGGAAAAGACTTTAAGGTAAGGAAACAAAATTATAATACTCTGCAAGTGCCCACAGTGGAAATACATTCCTGTACAGTGCATAATTTAGCATGCATGTGTTCATAAAAACTCCCGTTATTTCCTGCCATATAAACAACATTTTTACATAAGAAATAATTCATGACAAAATATTTATTTATCTATTAAATACTTAAAGTTAAGTAATTATCATCCCACCTGTTGAGGGTAATCACCGTCTTCCAACTGACAGATAATTAGTAGCTTAGCAGCACGATGAAGAGGAGTTGGATCCCTCCTTGTCTACAACAATTAGTGTAATTTCATACTTATTTTTATATGCACATAGTCCCAAAATTGTATATCTTCCAAAATATTTGGAAATATAGCAAATAGTGTGATAAATCATATCGTTAATATGAGTTTTTACCAGTGTGATAAATTATATCGTTAATATGAGTTTCTATCGGTGTCTATTACAAATATATTTTGCTATAGTTGTAGTTCTTTATAAATGTTCTTATATACTTAATTACCGATTTATAAAATATAATTTCATGAAAAAGAAACAAACCTGTTGAGAATGGATCAAGGCCATCAAAGCAAAAGAAGTATGAACTAGATTGGAAGTATTGGCTGGAAGAGGAGTGTATACTTTTTTTATACAAGAAATATGGCTCTCTCCCCATCCTCCATCTTCACATTGAACTCTAAGTAGGAATTCCACACCTCTTCTAATTGTTGAGCAATTATCATAAGTATTTCCCGCTGCCACTAATCTTTTAACGGCAAAAAAAGTAGCATAAGTGTGACATATTCCCCAATTTCCATACCATGATCCATCTTCTTTCTGTGTTTCTTTGATGTAATTTATTGCTTTTTCTGTAAAACTATTGATCTCCTTCTTCCTCTGGCTTGGAAATAGCTTCTTAAATAGCACTAGGGCTTGTATTGCTGATGATGTGCATTCTACATACCTAAATTTAGTGCTTTCACTCATCAAACAACAATTTTAAAAGAGATAAAATTGAATTCAGGTATTAGAGGTAGAGGGTGTGTTTAGATTGCCTTAAAAAAAGTCACTTATAAAATTCTTAGGGTTTGGGTAACAACTTGAAATGACAAACTGGACATTTTTTTTAACAATATTATATTAATATTTTATTCTAAGTGAAAATTTCTATATTGCAAAGATAGGCAATGTGGAAGCCCCTTTATAAACCCCATATTTTAAATTATGAATTTGGGCTTCAAGGGGTACCCATGTTTTAGAGGCGATCGAGATATTGACAAAAGTGGATTTATTGGTATCTTCAAACGTGTGGCATCATTGCTGCTAGACGGTTGATGAATAAAATAGTAATATATTTTTATTTATTTTTATCTTATATGCTTTTTCTTAAATCAAATGGCCAACGATTTTAATTTCAATCGTTCTTTATTTATTCTCGGATGAGATAATCTGACCTTAAAGGTGTTACAACTCTATCTATAAAAAGAACTTCTCACGGCTAATTTTCTAAATCATCACAAAATACACTTCTAAAAAAATTCTCTCATTCTTCTCTCTTTGTTTTGTTCCCAAGCTTAAATCAAAGAGTGTTTTATATTTTAATCGTTTTCCATGCAGTTTTGATTGAGTTATTGGTTGTTTTATTTCGAATGCATCATGGCATTATCAAAATTGTTTGCACTATGCAAGTATAGCTACATAATGTCTTAAAGAGAGTTTGATCTACGACTCAGACATTTCTAACAAGTTTTTGGTTTTGCAGAGTTTTAGCTGCATACTTTAGACATGCAAACTCAAGCGATGAGATTAATTCATACAACAATATTTGAACGCATCTTTTACTGGCCATTGAGTTCACCACTTTTAAATTAGAGATGATCATTTTACTAGACATTCTCATTACCAGGCTATCATGCGTCCAAATTACAAGGGATTCAAATTTCAAGTTTAGGCGTCTTGTCTAGATGTCAATTTTTTTATGCCTAACTTCAGTTGAAACACATTGTTAACAATACTAGTTACAACACACTAAACTCATAATTCTGAGGACAATATGTTTTAGGATTTAATTGAGAATTACCCCCAAGCTTTCATGATATACAAAAATTATCAAAACACCCTCACACTTCACTTCTATAGTACCCCATGCCCACTTGCTATTGAAACCCCCCTGCACCCTCACACTTGTTGTCGGTCATATAGAATGCTTGTTTTTATGGTCAGATGATTGTTTTTCCTCATTGCTTGTTGCATTGTTGTTAGGTTGTGCATTTTTCTTTTTGAGTTTAAAGAGAAAATTTTTGACCTAATTGGTGTGTGATGTGTATAGCTTTTGTTAGAAATTAATAAGCTAGATACATTATGGATAACACATTAATAGAAACATTTCTAATTTCAAGATACATATGCATTTCTAGATACATGTAATAATTCAAGTACATGAATGGTATGTATATGTTCATTTATTTTGTGACTTTTAGGAAGTGTCTCTTGAGTACTATATATAGAGATCATTTCCTTCATTTGTATGTAAGAGAAATTGAAGTTTAGGGTGTAAGTGAGTTTCGAGAGAACAATATTTTTCTCTTGTGTGATATTGAGTTTTCTAAGAGAAGAAGTTTCTTCTTTAAAAAGTATGTGAGATTGAGAGTAAATTTAAAGTGGACTTGTCAACGCCTCCAACAAAGTGGTATCCGAGCAAGGTTTGAAAGATGTCATCTAACATGTTGCAGCCTCAACTTCCTCGATTTGAAAGAAAAAACTATAGACAGTGGAGCCAACAAATGAAGATTCTTTATGGATCTCAAGATCTTTACGATATTGTTGACAACGGATATTCGAAGCCAGAAAATGAGAAAGGTCTTTCAACACAGCAACTCAATGAGTTGATAGATGCTAGAAAAAATTATAAGAAGACATTATTTCATTTACCAAGCTGTGGATGAAAATAATTTTGAAAGAATATCAGGAGTCTCTACTGCTAAACCAGCATGGGATGCATTGCAAAATTTGTACGAAGGAGAAGAAAAGGTAAAATTAGTCCGATTGCAAACACTTCGAGCTAAATTTGATACAATTCGAATGTAAGTTGTTGAAACAATTGAAGAATTTTTCAGCCGTGTTCTCTTAATTGTTAATCAATTGAGATCAAATGGAGAAACAATTGAAGATCAAAGGGTTGTTGAAAAGATCCTTAGAAGCATGACTAGAAGATATGAGCATATTGTTGTAGCAATTGAAGAATCTAAAGATTTGTCAACTCTCTCCATAAATAACTTAATGGGATCTCTTCGATCTCATGAGCTAAGATTGAAGATGTTTGATTTAACTTCTTCAAAAGAAACTTTTCATGTGCAATCCTCCTATAGAGGTCGATCCAGTGGAAGAAGAGGTGGATGTGGTGGTAGTGGCACTGGACGATTCAACGTTGTAACAAATACAGAGTCAAAGAGTAGAGATAATCAATCTTCTTCAAATAGAGGATGGGGAAGAAGTTCAAATAGAGGAAGAGGTAGAAGTGGTGGTCGTGGAGATTTTTCTTACATGCAATGTTTCAATTGTAGACGTTATGGACATTTTCAAGTAGACTGTTGGTCTAAGAAGGCTAATTCTAATCAAGCAGAAACTACTCTAATGCATGAGCAATCGGATAATGATCAAGGTTCTCTTCCTCACTCTCAACGTCCAAGAATCAAGCTCTGAATAAATATGGTATCTTGATAGTGGTTGTAGTAACCAGATGACAGGAAGAAAGGATATTTTTATATCTTTAGATGAATCTCGTCAAAATGTAGTGAAGACTGGTGCCAACAAGAATCTTGAAGTCAAAGGAAAAGGAGATATTCCTGTCACGACAAAAAGGAGAGCAAAAAGAATGACTAATGTGTATTATGTTTCAAGTCTCAAGCACAATCTTTTAAGTGTTGAACAACTTCTCCTAAGAGGACATGATGTTATCTTTAAAGATAACACATGTGAGATTAGAAGCAAGAATGGAGATCTCATAACAAAGGTTCGTATGACTTACAACAAAATGTTTCCAATTAAAATATGTTATGAGAAGCTTGTTTGTGTTGAGACTTTTGTAAATGACTCCTCATTGTTATGGCATTGTTGATTTGGGCACCTAAGTTTTCATACTTTGTCTCACATGTGTCAACAACATATGATGAGAGGAATGCCAAATATTAAAAAGGAAGATCAACTCTGTGAAGCATGTGTTTTTGGAAAGCATCATTGAAATTCATTTCCGACTAGAGGTTCTTGGAGAGCAACAAAACCTCTTGAGCTTGTCCATACAGACTTATGTGGACCTATGAGAACTACACATGGAGGTAATCGTTAGTTTCTCACATTTATTGATTACTACAGTCGAAAAACATGGATTTATCTACTAAAAGAAAAGAGTGCTACTTTTGAATGTTTCAAGACATTCAAAACAATGGTAGAAAATGAAAGTAACTTGAAATTGAAATCATTGCGTTCGGATCGTGGAGGAGAATATATTGTTTTTGCAGATTTTTTAAAGGAAAATGGAATTAAACATCAGAAGACTGTTCGAAGAACTCCTCAACAAAATGGAGTTTCAGAGAGGGAAAAAAGAATAATAATGGAACTTGAAAGAAGTATGTTGAAGGTAGAGAAGCTTATTGATCAATTTTGGGGAGATGCAGTAACTTGTGCTGTTTATCTCCTAAATCGAGCTTCAATGAAAAGTGTGCAAGGTATTACTCCTAAAGAAGCATGGAGCGGATTGAAACAAATTATTAGTCACCTAAGAGTGTTTGGGTGCATTGCTTACTCTCACATTTCAGATGAGAAAAGAGGTAAGCTAGATGATAAACCAGAAAAATGCATTTTTGTTAGGTACAGTGAGAACTCCAAGGCTTAAAGATTACACAACCCTGTAAGTAAGAAAGTTATTATTAGTCGACATGTCAAGTTCGATGAAGCAAAGCTGTGCCAATGGAATGAAGCAAAGTTGTGCCTTGGTAAGTGATTTTCTCTCAACTGAATTTCTGTTAAAAAAAAAACTTTATTATGATTTCTCTTTACTGATTTGAAAGAAGAATTCAAATGAGAATGTTTCAAAGCGATTTCTATGAAAAGTTATCTTTTCATGCATGATTTATAATGTTAAAGCTTGATTTGATGATTATGATTTAAATACTATGTTTCTTTGAGATGATGCTAACTTTTATGTGCCACGTAAAGAATCAAGGCCAACATGGGGTGTACGGACTACATGGTGATAAGAAGCTGGCTTATGCGTTGAAAGGAGATAATAAAGCTTAGCGGCCTAAGCAACAAGGACAAATCTGTATGTTCTTGAATGTTGTTGATACAGTAGTCTAAATGCAAGGTAATGAAATGATTTGTTAAGCATAAAGAAAAATTTATGCAAAATGAAATGATTTGTCGGTATGTTTAAATGATTTGATATTATTGTTGCCAATTGGTTATGAAAAGTTATTGCGAAAGGTTTTCATAAAACCTCACTACGTCTTTTAGACTTACGTTTTAAAAATCTATCTTCAAGGATCGGACATTTAGGCCAAGTAGAGAAGAAGGTTAAAGGATTTGGGACGAGGTGATTCAAGGCGTTTTAGAAATGGTTAAGCCTTGGTTATTTGGTAAAAGTATTGTAATAATGTATGAAATGCCTACTATTAATAAAGCTAACATTTTGATTTGTATTTATTTTGCTTGGTGTTACATTGACCAACGTTACATTTTAAGTGTTCTTAATAATTTAAAAGAAGTTGAGAATATGATTTTGCAATAAGAAAATTTCAAGGTTGTAACAAACCCATATCCAATTCCTACTGCTCTGGCATTATCGTCGCAGTACGATTTAGGGTGTGACAAGAGGATTAATTTCAGAAAAATTATCCGAGACATATATCATCAACAAAGTGAGTACAATCAGGTTGGCTTTTGGTGAGTGACTCCTACACATAAGTTGTTAAGCTTTCAAGGAAAAGAAGAAATCCAAAGAGATAACAATACCTTGATGGATTCTTATTTTTTAATAAAAACAAGTTTTGATCTCTATAATTTTTTGTGGTCGTTAAGGAAAAAAATGATCAACAATATTTAGCCACAAACCGCCACTTCTACAACAAAATATTAGTCTTATATTTCTCATCTCTCCCCTCGAACTTATTCCATGAATAAACTATACCTCATAAATACTCGATCTCGCAACTTTCCCTAAAACTAAGTTTAAACTGAAGAGGCTACTATAACCGTAGGATAGCCATAACAAATCAACAACAAATTACTTTAATATTTATAAGCTACCTAAATCTTCTAACACTTCTAACGAACAAAACTACTAACAAATTAAAAACTACGTTTAAACTAAAAGCTACCATAATTTCATGAAAGCCAACACAAATTACTTCAATCTTTACAATCTAACTAACACTTCCAAGAAACAAAACTTAGTAATAAATTAAAAACTAAGTTTAAACTAAAGGCTAACATAACTGTAGGATAGCTAGAACAAATCAAGCATAAAGTCTCACAAGAAAGTGATTTTGGTTCTTAATTTTACTTCCAAATTCTCCATTATTTTCTCTAGTTCGTTATAGCGCCCTCTAAATCATTGTAGCCCCCTTCTAATTTTTTACAGTCCCCTTCTAATTCATTATACCCCCCCCCTCTAATTCATTATAGTCCTCTTCCATTTCTCAAATTCATTAAGTCTCTCTCTCTCATTTTCTCAAATTCATTAAATCTCTCTCATTTTCTAATCTGTATCTTCTTCATCAAATATGGTAAGCAACAATTTCAACATTTATATCTAAACCCTACACCTAAATTTATTTCTAAACCATAAACCTAAATAAAAAAATTCCTAAATCAAACATTCAAAATATATTAAACAAATACACTCGACCAAACATAAAAGCAATTTCAAAATCTAAATCCAAAAGGTTTTCTTTTAACTTAAAAATAAAAAAAAATAAATAACCAAAACAATTACCAGAATGACGAGTGACGGAGGAAGACAGTGGCAACGGTGAACAACGAGCTTCTTTGATTGTCTCTGTCTCTCTAAATTATCCCCATCTTTTAGATTTGTGCTTTACAGATCTAGAAGAGGGTTTATAGGGAAACTCCTGATGCACAATGATAACGTCGAGAGCTCCCATCTATTCACGACGGCATTAGTAAAATGTTAGGAATAATGCCCCCCACTCCTGACATTCTATGCATGGCATCGATTAAAAGCCAACTATTATTTAATTGTTTACTTTTTCTTGATATCGTAAATATATACGTCAATAATAATCACCCAAATTCCTAATGAGTATATCTATGTCGTCAGGAAAAATGAAACTATTTGTTAATTGTTTTTCTTTCCCTGACGTGTACATGTACAACGTTCATAAAAGGGTGGCTATTCTTGACGTTATACATGCAACATCGGTAAAAGTGAATCCACCGATGCACACCTTACGACGTCGATGAATATCCTATTTTCTGACATCTCTTATCCCAACACTGAAAAATGCATCGAGATATCCCTATTTTCTTATAGTGATATATATGTCACCTTGTACCTTGAATCACATTTTGTTCACTTTGCATATTGAAAAACAATATGAAAATTTATCTAAATTATGAAGAGATGAAAAAAAAAAAAGAAAAAAAAAAACTCACCAACCCAACCCTGATTTTTTGGGTTAGGTTTTGTTGGTTTGACCTTTGCATATTGAACTGTTAGGGTTCATTTTTTACAAACCTGAATACTTTGGGTTGATCCATAATTTTCCTCCAAGTCATCCAACCTGATTTATGTACACCCCTACTAAGGTATGTGCTATAGCGATCGTTTTTCAATTTAGAGGTAGCGCTTTACGAATGCAGATTCATATTCAAGAGCTCGATTAAAATAGTCAAAGTTGTGAAAAGTTAAAATGGTCATTTAAACTTTCAAAAGTCAAACCTTGACCCGCTTTATATTCAAATTTGATTTAAATTTTGAGATAATTAATGTCGATTCATGCTCGAGAATTAGTCAAGACACACAAAATAGTAAAATATCAAAATGTTGACTTTTTTACTTGAAAAAGTTAAAAATTGACTTTTACTTTGATTGGTCAAATGACCATCTTACCCTTTGACTAAAGTTAGTAGGAACTTCCAACATTTTGTTCAATAATCCCACTAACTTTAACTAGGCTATGTGGATGTTCATGGTGATGACAAGCCCACTAAGAGAAAGTGCAATTTTTGCATAATTCTACTAAGGGCTGACATGAAGAATTGCTAAATAGAAGGTTTACTATGGATAAATGGCAAATTTTAATTTAAATTGATAAAATAGCAAAATGAAAAAATATGAAAAAAAAATTGTTGCAACAATGTCTTAAATGCCCTTACCTAAGTGAAAAACTTGCATCACAAATACAATTATTCAACAAACCACAAATACCCCATAATTAACTCAAACTCAAAAAAAAAAAAAAAACAATTATTACATCTATCCCTAATTTTTCCTATGAACACAATCAAATCAATTAACACTTATCAAAATCTTAATTTTTCTATCATCACCACCAATGCTTCATCGCCTTCAAACCTTCAAAGTCTTTTGGCAGTTGTAGAAATGATTGGAGCTTCCAACTTCGTCCCCTTCAAACCCTTCAAAGACTTCATACATTTGGCACAAAGCAAAGAATTTTCTTCTTGTCGAGTAGCTTCTTCATTAAAATGTAATTTGCATTGCCACCAAAATAGATTTTCTTTAAATAAAAAGCAATAAAAAATATAAATAAACGTAATTTACACTGAAATTAAGGAATCTAATCTAATCTAAAATATTGTTAGAATGGTTATTGCAATTTTGTCTAGCAACAAAATAATAGATTTAGCTAAAATTTACCAAATTTGAATGCAAAATACATTGTCTTTGTAAATCTACGATATTCTACTTCATCTTGAAGCCATAAAAATACACTGCACTTTGAATATATGAATTATCCTATAACCAGAAGTACCAATAGATATTCCAACATGCGGTGATTAAAAAAGATAGTGTATTTTGAGAGTACGAAATAATATTACTATTTATTGCAACACCTTTTATCTTTCTTCTTAATTTTAAGAACACATTTACTTTTAACCAAGAGAATATGAGAAAGTAAGTCCACATTCGTTAATCATTTATTTTATTTTATTTTTTAAATTAAGTATATTTTTTCCTCTTTTGTTATAATGTTTTGTGTATTTATTGTATAGAGGTTGAACTCTTAGCAAATTTTCAAAACATAAAAGCAAAAATTTAAAAGTTGTTTTTCTAGTTTTCAAATTTTGGCTTGGTTGTTTAAACAGCTGGTAAAAGTATAAAACAAAAATTGTCTATATAGTAAAAAATCTAGACTTCTAAAAAATTTGTTGTTAGAAAATGGTAGATATCATATATACAAAGGGTGAATGGTGAGTGTGCCTAAGTATTCAGTAGCATCTTTCAAGGTATTCATATAATATTTATGTATTCTAGCAGACTTAAATTGCAAGTCATTGTTATAGTACCCTTATACATAAAGAAATACAATGTATGTGAAAAAATGTCAAACTTGAATATAAAAGTTCCCATAGAGTAAATACACTGTAATATATCTATAGTTGCATATCACATAAAAGGAATTTTGGCACTAAATGTTATAGCATAAGTCATCAAATTTTGATTATGGAAATCAATAAACATGACCAAACAAAGTTAAATTTATTACCAATTAACAACACTAGTGTAACTCGAATTTGTTGAATTTAGAAAATATTAGTTAGCATATCTTTAAAGAGTGAATTATGAGGGTGCCTAAGTATTCATTAGCATCTTTCAACGTATTTAAAATACCGATAATATATTGTAATATATTTAAATTGTAAGTCATTTCGAAAGTGTCACTATATATAAACAAATACAGTGTACGTATATACCATACTTGAAGACAACAATTTTCATAGTGGAAATATACTGTAAGATAACTATGATTACATATAACACAAAATGAATCTTGTCCCTAAATGAAAATATAAATCTTCAAATTCCAATTATCAAAACATATAAAAATTTAATTGCAAACTAAAGAGGGATAAATTTAATACTAATAAACTATAATAGCGTAACTCACAAAGTAGTTATACTTACATGGCTCCCAGATATATAAAATATATTGTAATTGAATGACTTTAGGACAAAATAACATATAACAAAAGAAAATTTTGAAAAAGAAGATAGAATTTTCAATTAGAAAAATGAGGAAAAATAAAAACTTGCTAAAAGTTTGAATTTTATTTAAGAAATATGAACTTAACTTTGACAGTTTACTGACCTATTTATTTAAGAAATTTTAAAAACAACCTTAGTTATTTAGTGTTTTATAAAGCTTAATAATGAAATATTTTTTAAAATAAAAATGATTATGTGTTTTTTTTACATTAGAAAAGTCAAGATTTATGTATTTTGAAAAAAAAAATCAAACAATTCAAGATGTTGTTCCACAATTAGTTGGTTATTTTAAAGGAATAATAAGAGATATAGCAACGTTTTTAGGGGTCATTTTGAAAAATGGCAAAACTACTTTTTCTTTTGAATTTTAGCAAATAGCATTTTTTTCACTTACATGATATTTTATTAAATACCAAAATATCCCCTTCTCCACTGTAATTATTTTGTTTCTATATTATAATTAATTTATGTTATGCATTTATCCATCTTTAATTATTTTTATCTTGAAAAGATACAGTAACCCATATCATAACTTTTTTTTCTTAACATCTTGGGACTCAACTAATTGATTTAACATTTTAATGATTTTATTCAATCTTACTAATTTCAAAATAACCAAATTGAATTTGAATTTTAAAATAACAAAATTATTATTTTTCAGAATTTGAGAATCTAGATTTTATATCAAAATAACTTGAATTAAATTTTAAAATTAAAAAGTATCAACTTGTTTGCTATCTTATCTCAAAATAATATTAATGGCTTGAATATCAAGATAACCAACTTATTATTTTGAATTAAAAAAAATTTATGCGCTTTCTTTTCGATTGAGAACTCGCTTATTTGTTTGTTTTTCAATGTTTCTTATTAAATTCTAATTAACTTATTCTAATAATATAGCATTATATATATATATATATACACATATATAATTAGTTCAATGGTAATTCATACAATTGTGTAAATGAATTAAAATTAAAAAATAATTACATTAGTTGTGTTTAGAAAGACTTTTAAACCA
>JBBPDI010000032.1:7394127-7418380 GCA_037974545.1 Cucumis variabilis | reverse complement strand
TAGGACATGAGACTATTTAGTACATTTTATTACTTTCTAATGTTATTGATTTTTGAGTTACAAATTATAAACTTTTTAAACTTTTGGTTGATTTAAACAGGGCCCGCATAAAAGTTTTTCTTTGATATTATTGACTATGACGGTTTTATAAAGTTTTATGTTTAAAGAAGGGATTTCCTATTAAAGTAATGACCACGGTCTAGATTAAAAAGTTGGGTCGTTACACTTTTGGTGAAAGGAAGTTATATCAATTAATTGTATGTTTAATCTCGACCAACAATAACAATTCATTATTATTTTTCTAATATTAAAAACTTGCAAAAATATCATTTTAGTAAGCATTTATTATTTCATATCTTTTGGGCATTTATTACGTCTTCTTCTGGAAAAATAGTGTTTGTACCGATCCAAGATTGAACTTTGTTTTATGGTTTGAGATTCATAATCTATTTCTAAAAATTGTTTTTAAATTTTGTGATTGAAACAATATAAATTCTAATAATACTTTTATGTTTTGACTTATTAAAAATTTAAATTTGTTATTTTAAAATATAAAATTATATTAAATGAAAAAATAAAAACTAGAAATAAATATGGCATTTTAATAAACTCAATTAATTTCTTTTATATAATATTAATTTATTGTAAAATATTTAGTAGTACAAAATAATCATTATATAAATATTTAAATTAATTTGAATTTATTTATTTTTTTGATAAAATAATAAGAGATGTTTCGTTTTGTAAGAACTATTTATAAATGTCTTTTAAACCATAAGATCGATACAGGAGGTTTTATCAAAATTAAATAGAGAATAATCTCTTATATTCTTCAAATCATAACAACTAAATTTGTAGTTTTAAACAATTTTTTAAGTATAAATTGTATTCATAAATAAATTTATAATAATTTATTGTCAATAAAATAATAAATAAGTAAGATTCATTTTATAAATTATCAATAGTATCAAACCCATTTAAACATTTTTTTAACACATATATCTAAATAAATTATGTTGAAACTATAAAATAAGTTTTAATATGTGCTACATTTTTTAAACTAAGGCCTTGTAAATGCCAAATCGGCAAGTTTTATCACATATAATATATTTTTATTTGACACAAAGAATAAAATGCACTTTTAATCTTAGAAATTCAAAAATTGTATTTATTTGATCTTTAAAGTTTTCAAAATGGACACTTTAACTTTTTAAGATTCGAGAACCACTTTTGAGTTAATTTTAACTCTTAATTGAGTAAAAAAGAATTGAGTGGCATATTAATGTGAAATGAGGTAGAAATTTTTATAAATTTTATCATTTTGATTTTCTCATATGCTCTTATTTTTCTCTCTCTTTCTTCTTTCTTCTTTCCCTCTCCATCTTCATTTCTCTCCCATGCATCTCTCTAAAAATGTGCTAGAAGCAAAACTCATCATTTTTATTGGTAAAAATATTAAACATTTTAAGGGCAATCTTGTGTCCAGCCAATGTTTCAAGGACAATTTTACGATAAAACAAATTAACACAAACCTTCGTTTTCTCTGGCCAGTAACATAGTCTCTAAACAAGTTCAATAAACCCTCATTTTTCTCAAACACCCAAAACTTACAGCCTAAAAATTAAGATTACACAAGAAAAAGAAATGATGGATTTAGGATTTGTTTCACATTAGGGAGAAAAGGTTTCGAGCTTGGAGTTAATAGTTCCACGATTAAACAAGTTGAAAAAAATGGATGATGAAAGAAGCTATGCGGTAAAATGTAAAGGCCCTACCTTTGAAAGCTCGGCTGGCTATGTAGAAACAACTTTACTTAAAAAAAAAAAAAGAAAAAAGAGAAAAAGACAGATGGTGCGGATAGAAAGGGGAAGGGTGAAAAAAAAAAGTAAATGTAAATATAATAAAATTCACCTAAGTTAAATAAATTAATATAAAATTAATACTAACATTGTCACTGTCAAATCAATATGTCACGTCCTTTTTTTTATTAGTAAACTAATGGTAATTTAAAACAAGGACTATTTCTTATTTAGAAGTATTTTCAAATCTTAGAAATTAAAGTGTCCAACAAAATAGACAATAATCGTAAATTTCAAAGACAAAAAATGTATTTTTGATTAAAGTAAATTAAACTATAAAACAAGAACAAATATGATTAATTTATACTCTTAAATTTTGGGATCGTAAAAATTTAGATCTCAAACTAATATGTGTATAAATTCAAACCATGAATTTTGAGAGTTATATCAATCTAAACTCTAAATTTGTTTTAAATTTATCAATTTAAATACTAAATTTTTATACGTAAACCTTAAATTTTCGGAAAAGTATATCCAAATAAAGTTTTCATAAGTATATATAAATAAAACACAATGGTTTAAAATTGACGCATCAATTTTAACGTTTAAATTGATACAATTATTAATTTGAAGTTTAAATTGATAAACTCCTAAAATTCAAAATTTAAGTTAGATAGAGTTAATTAAGGTTTAAGATTAAAATTGATACTTCAAGAAGTTACCAGAACAATGAAGAAAAAAATTAACAGGAATTTAGAAACACATGTAATCCCTAAAGCGGTACTTCTTTAGTTCTCAAGAAGAAAAAGATAGAACCCCTAAGAAAGTAAAAATGAGAAAGGGAAGCATTATGGAACAGATTTTGAAAGCACATGGGAATGAAGGAAGAATACCTGAAATCTCCAAAGCAAGTCACTGCTACATTGAACATGATTTCGATTTTGGTAAAAAGATTGACGAGCAGCTTCAACTTGAGCTCGTTCTTGAGGAGTGCCTGCATTTGGATCAAATTCCCATGTTTGTCTTCCAACAAAGTTGTTAGTACTGAACAAATATTCCTCCTTCTTTCCCTTTCCAAACTTAAGTCTCCACATCCTTTCACTATGTAATTAACTAATTTCTCCTCCCAAAAACAGCAACTGAATTGGCTTTCCACACAAAAGCGCCTTGCCTTGCCTATATGTGTATGTGAATGTATGTGTACAAGCGATATCACACTATAAATCCTAAAGATAGGAGTCTTATGTACAATATTTTGAACTGACTAATAAGTTTTTTTTTTTTTTTTTTTTTTTTTTTTCCTACTCCCTTTCTCTGCCAAAAGTTCTTTAAATTCACGAAACTATTATACATAGGAAAATCGTTGGATGGTAGTGGAAAGTAACGGGAAAGTAGAGATATTATAAGATGCCAAAAATAAATATTATTATTATTTTATTTTTTTAAAAAATTAAATATCAAATAGGGAAATTCTCCTAGATGTAAAACAAGGGAAAATATTTACAGAAAATAGAAAAAAAAAAAAAAAACCCAATTGGAGAACGCGGTATAGTTTTGAAAATTTTTAAATACCCAAATTTTCCCCTATTTCAATTGAAGTTCGCCAACTAATTTCTTCATCCTCACGAGTAGAAAAACGATCATACTACTCATCCTTCTTTTTTTTTTTTTTTTTTTTTGTCTTCTGTCGGATTCCTTCATCTCTTTCACCATTTACGACCATTGAAGATCTACATCGTTGATTTAAAGAAAAATGAGATAAAAGACGAACTCAATGCTGAATTAAAGGATTACGCTGGAAAGTGCTTAAAATAATAATATACCATCATTTACAAATTTGAGGTGAAGTCCTCAACTATGACGGTCCGAATCTTCTATGTTTTCTAGGTTTTTTCTTTTGTATTAAAAAAAAATTCATTAGATGAAAAAACATTTAGAAAAAAACAACCCATTACTTATTGTGAATATGACAAAATTAGTGATATCAGAAAACTATAAAAAAAATGTATATATTTTTAAATTTACTACTTTTGCAATTAAAAAAATGTAGTGACATGGGCCTATTATCATAATTTTTTGGGTAATTATAATTAATGGTCATTTTAGGAATAATAATTAAGAATATAGCAACATTAAAAAAAATTACAAATATAGCAGACTATCGCTGATAGACTTGTATTGCTGATAGACTCATATAGTCTATCAATGATAGATCAATATTTTCAACATGGTCTATCGGTGATAGACTTTTATCATTGATAGAATTTTGACAAATTTTATTATATTTGCAAATTTTTTAAAATGTTGCTATATACTTAATTATTTTGAATCTAATTGCTAAATTTGCAACTATTCCTAATATTTTTTGCTATTTTTGCAAGCGTCCCTAAAAAAGCCAATAGAAAATCACCCACCGAATTGGAAGGTTGTTTAATAAGGAATCTAAGCAAAATTCATCCAGGCAATTTGAAAGAAATGGGAAAAAGGATAGAACAAAAAGAAATTAGGAGAAAAGTAGCAGAAGAAGGAAACAATAAAAATGTCAAATCTTTGTAGTCAATGTCAATCCACTACTACAAATTTTTATTATTGCTCTAAAATGGGGGCAACTATGAAACAAGCCTGTAAACCCTGGACCTAAGAATGCTTAATTCTTTTGAGGAACTTAAGATATGAATAGGAGTCAAATTTAATTGAAGAAAATAGTTTAAATTTAATCAAAGAAAATAGTTTAAAGTTAGATTGGGTGGTTAGGTCTAAGTGTTATGATCTGAGTGACATTGTGTTTAATATCATGATTAAAATGACAAAGCTTAAGTGTCATTATAGCCAAGGTAGGTTTGAGGAATGTGAAAGTGTGGCTAAGTATTGACTATGAATTTTGGAATACTTTAGGCAGCGAAAGAAGGTAAGGAGAACCTCTAATTAAGGAAAATTTTATATAAGTAAGTTTTCTCATTGGATTTATGTGTTTTTAGTTATTAACCTACCAAATTTGGGTTTAGGTCCTAGATGAAAATCAAGAATTTTGGGCAAGTGTGAGTGTAGGCCGAACATTAGAATAGAAGATCAAGTTGTGTTGCGCACAAAAAGAAGTTAATGAGGTTAGTTGGACGTTTAGTAAGCATAGACCAGAGCCATATAGCCAGCCATGTGAGGGCAGCACATCCAGCACATAAATAGCCATGCGCGCACAAGGCATGCGACTTCGCAAGGCAAGCGACCAAAGAGCACCATTGTCACAATCGCAACCTTTCAAACTTGGGAGGAGCAATTGTGCAGTACTTGTTCGACCCAGTCAATAAGTCAGCCGATCAAAATCTGAAATACATGGACAAACTCAGCGTACGATTTAACATCTCGTCATGTTTTTTTAAAAAAATTTTAGAAAACGTGAGAGAGAAATAAATTAATTGTAATTGTTGTTAAAACAAGCATTAAAGATTGTTAATTGCAACAAAAGGCTTAGATTGCAAAGAGTGAAACAAAGCTTGGACGGGGATTCAACTACTATGTCTCCCGTATAGTATATTTTGACCATTTTCAGCTCTGGTAGGCTTGCATATGAAAATGCTGAAACATCACACCCAAGATTTATGACTTAAAAAGGAAAGCAACTAGTTATACTAAATATAAGACATAAATATTAGATAAATTAGAAGTATTTGAGCATACGACCATAAGCAAACATGCCCTGAACAAGTATGCTCGTTAAATTCTTCTCCACTTAAACAGTTGACCTCCCTGTCGACTAGTGAAGCTTGAACTTCGATCTTCTGCATCCAGAGTTCTAGGTCTTCGACACATTCCCAACTAGTTTCTTCCACATGAAGGTTCTTCCACTTCACCAAGTACTCGTGGATCCTTCTTATGGGTCTTCGACCCTTCCTCACTCGCTCGGCTAGGATTTCTTCAACTTCTTTATCCTCTTTCTAACTGAGGTCAATGATTGGTCGGACTATGACATTACAAATGTCATCAAGATCTTGATAGCAATGCTTCAAGTTACTTACATGAGTTACTGGGTGAATTTTCATCCATGTGGGCAACGCCACTCTGTAAGATGTACTCCCTACCCTTTTTAGCATTTCCACTGATCCCTCGTATTTTCTCATGAGACGTTGGTCTTTGCACCTTCAAAATCAAATCTGTTATGGTCGTAGTTTAATGAGGACCATATCTTCTGCCAGGAACTTAAGAGGCGGTGCTTCTTATCTGCCCACTTCTTCAATTGCTTCGAAGCTTTCTCCAGATAGGCTCGAGCGATGTCCATTGTCTGTTTCAATTCACTGGTAAAGTTGTGAGCCCGAAGATTCTTCCTTGCACATGGATGATCAACAAGGTGCAACAATACAGGTTATCTACTACAAACAATCTTAAACGAGCTTCTCCTGGTTGATGAGCTCGTCTGAGCATTAAAAACGATTGGGCTACATCCAACAACTCAACTCAATTATTCTGCCTTGCATTAACAAAATGATGTAGATATTCTTCGAACATATAGTTGAATCGCTCGATCTGACCGTCTGTCTAAGGATGGTAACTTGATGACATATTCAGACTTGTCCCAAAGAAAGTAAATAGTTCTATCCAAAAATTGTCAATGAACCTACCATCTCGATCACTCACAATGCTTGTCGGTACACACCATAACTTGACAATATATTTAAAGAATAACTGGGCTGTCAATTCGGTTGAACACAGCTTGGTAGTGGAAATAAAAGTGGCATATTTTGAAAACTGATCTATGATGACCAAAGATGATTTCATAATCGCCTACTTTAAGAAGGTGGGTGATGATGTCCATAGAAATACTTTCCCATGGTCTTGTTGGAACTGGCAGAGGTTTGAGAAGTCCAGCAACTTTCACTTTCTTGATTCTATCTTGTTCACAGATGAGACATGTCTTTGTGTATTGCATGACATCGTCTCTCATATTGGGTGAAAAATAGTCCTTCTTCAGTAAGGCGTATGTTCTTTGCTATCCGGGGTGGCCAGCCCATAGAGTGTTGTGACACTCATGTAGTAATTTCTTCCTTAGGTTACCTCCTCTAGGGACATACAGTCGCTTTCCCTTTGTTATTAACAGGCCATCTTCAACCCAAAATTGTCTTGTCTTACTCGCCTTAGCTAAACTCATGACATTCTTAACGGCAAAATCTTTTTAAAAGAATTTTCTCAAAATGTCGCAATTAGGCCATCAATCTGACTTACGTGAAGATGAGCTAACATGCACAGAGTCGCATGTTCATTTTTTCGGCTAAGCGCATCGGTTGCTCGATTTCTTACCCCCTTCTTATGTTCAACTAAAAATCAAACTCAGCTAGGAACTCCTGCCACCTTGCTTGTTTTGAAGTCAATTTCGACTTGGTAAAGAAGTGGCAAATAGCATTCTTGTTTTTCTTCACAAAAAAAGTAAATCCCAGTAAATATTGTCTCCAAGCGCTCAGACAATATACCACAACAAGCATTTCCTTCTCAGACATTGTGTATCTCTTCTCTGCAGCATTAAGCTTTCGACTCTCATATACGATGGGGTGTCCATTCAACAAAAGAACACCACCTAACACGTAATCAAATGCATTGACCTCGACTTCAAACGATTGGGTCACATCAATAATCTCAAGAACTTGCCCCTCGATCATAGCTTGCTTTAACTCATCAAAGGCAACCTGGCATTTGGGTGTGAAACCCCATGGGTTATCCTTTTTTAATAACTCCGTCAGCGAACTTGCTCTTTCAGAGAATCCTTCCACGAATCACCTGTAATAGTTAGCTAATTTGAGAAGGAAGCACAAGTTGGTAACTGACCTTGGTACTCCCCAATCACATATCGCAACAATCTTTCCCTTTTCTATACCAATTCGACCACACTCAATCACATGAACTAGAAAATTTATCAGTTCTTGCGCAAAGGAACACTTTTTCCTCATGACCTACAGCTGGTTCTCCTTTAGTTTCTGAAAAATCCTTTAGAGATGGTCCTTGTGTTCTTCCATTGTGGAGCTATAAACCACTATATCATCTAGATAGACCATGATAAATTTGTCAAGGTATTCGTGGAAGACTTGGTTCATCAGCGTACAAAAAGTTGCAGCAGTATTGATAAGACCAAATGGCATAACAAGGAATTCGAACACCCCATACCTCATGACAAAGGTCGTTTTTTGTTCATCTCCTTCGATAATTCTCACTTAATAATAACTCGACTGCAGGTCTAGCTACGAAGAATACTTTGCCCCATGTATGCAGTCAAACAAGTCAGTGATTATGGGAAACAAGTATCTGTTACAAACTGTGATCTTGTTCAAGGCGCGATAGTTGATGCACAACCGTAAACTTTCATCTTTCTTCTTTTGGAAAAAGACTAGGGCTCTATATGGAGCTTTCGCAGGTCTAATAAATCTTGCATCTATAATTCATCTAATTATTTATGAAGTTCATCTAACTTCAGTGGCGCCATACGATAAGCATTCTTTGTAGTCAGTTTTTCCCTTGACAGTAACTCTATCTCATGATCAATCATTCTTCGGGGAGGCAGAGATTTAGGCACCCTAAACCCTGTACTCTCTAAGACACATAAAATGTCTTTGGGGACTTTCTCCCTTGGATTTTCCAACGACTCAAGTAGAATAGTCATAAACGTTTGTTAGCCTCAAGCAAGGCCTTTTTTTAGTTGAATGGCCAAAATCATCTTTACCCTATTAGCCTGACAATGTCTGTCTGTTCAACGGTGGGCATAGATCCAGTAATAACTAGACATTTAACTAGCAACATTGGTATAACCTGATGTTTGAGTAGAAATTCCATTCCCAGTACTACGTCGAAGTCATCCATTTTAATGACCATCCAGTCTATGAGGTCGTTCCATGTTTCCATCCTTATTGTCATTTGTTTTACCAGCCCAACAATAGGCAAGACAACCGAATTCACGGACTTCATCTTTTCTATGTCTTTCTCTTAATGAAGATTTAGCCGTCTAGCTTTTCCCTCTGTTATGAAATTATGGGTTACACTAAAATCCACCATAGTTCTCTTGGAATGGTTTATGGTTAATCCAATAGTCCACATACATTAGACCCCTCTTCGCCGACCCATTGGTCCCTCCTACCTTCTTCTAAAGAGACGACATAAATTTCAAGACCCCATTACAGAATTTGTGCCTTCTTCTATCTGGCCAATTTCTCCTTCGGTTGGACTCAATTTATCATGTGAGTCTAAGGATAAGTGGATTGAAAAGTGTTGAAGGTGGTTCGGTTGGGACACTCTTTAGCAAGATGGGACCCTTTACATATGAAACAACTAAGAGGATGACTGGTTGTGTTCTGATTATTAGGTCCTCACCAAGTGTTTCCTATATTTGCTTGAAAGGACTTACGGTCTCTACTATGCGTATGTCCCCCCTGCAGATTTGGGGGAACTTGGACAGTTTTTCTTGTTTCCCCCAGAGAAGGAACATTGATGACGTCTTTCATCTTGGGAGTCACTGGATAAGTCAAACAATCGTTCAGTTACAGCGTATACCGATGTGAGGTCTTAGACTCTTTGTTCATATAGTTTGGTCTTAGCCTAGGGCTTCAATTGACAAAACAGAAAACTTTATATATCTTTTTTTGAGATATCACATATATCTAGCATCAACCCTGCAAACTGTTTCACATAATCCCGTATGTTGCTGGTGTGCTTCAGTTCGAGCAGTTTCTATCGAGCCAGAATTTCAACATTCCCGAGAAAGAACATGAATAGAGTTCTTTCTTTAGAGAGTCCCTGTATCAATTGTGCAACTCCCTTCCTGGATGTCAACATACCGGAACCTTCATCACAACTTTGCATCTTCAAACAGATGCATTGTCACTAATGTCACTTTGCCTCTTCGATAACTGTACTTATGGCCTTGAAATACTGCACAATGTCAATGATGAAATTTTTTAATGCCTTTGAATCTCTTCCCCTACAAAAATGGCTTGGGCTTAGGGATTTTTATTCCACCAACAGGGATTGCTCCTTCGACCGAAGTCTGTTTGCCAATGCTAGCATTGTGAGGTTCACCTTCGTGTTCACCTCTGCGATTTCATTTTTAACAATATCGAGGATAGCTAAAAAATCCTCTGTCAAATCATTTTCATTCCCAACATATTTTTATGGGAGTTATCTAGCTTAATAACTCATTCTTCCATCTTGACAGCAGAGCCAACAAACTGTCCCTACGCTCGTAGGTGACGTTTTTCATTCTTACAATTTATGATTCTAGAGTGTTAACTCTAGTAATCAATTCTTATATGGGTAATCCATCGAGACGATCAGATACCGCATCAATGCCATCGACTTTCTTAGCAACTTTCTCAAGCCACTTTTCTAAGAAATGGATGGAATCAGGAACTTCCACTATGTAGAGCATCTGCTCTTCGAGTCCAACAAGTATGTTTATCATGGGTCTTATTCAACTGTTTCAAAACTGACATCTTTCTATCTGTCAACTAGACAATTTGGCTTTGATACCACTTGCCACAATTGCAATCTTTCAAACTCGGGAAGAACGATTATGAAACACTTGTTCGGACCAATCAACAAGTTAGTCGATGAAAATCTAAAATTCACGAACAAACTCAACGTACGATTCAACCTTTCGTCACATTCTTAGGAGAATGTTTTAGAAAATATGAGAGAGAAATAAATTCATTGAAAGCATTGTTTAAACAAGCATTGAAGAATGTCAATTACAACAAAAAACTTAGATTGCAAAGAATGCAACAAGGCTTGGGCGGGGACTCAACTAATATAGTACATTTTGAACATTTTCAGCTCTAGTAGGCTTGCATATGAAAATGCCAAAACGTCACACTCAAGCTTTATGACTTAAAAAGGAAAACAACTAGCTAAACTAAATACAAGACATAAAGATAAGATAACTTAGGAGTATTTAGGATACGGCCATAGGCAAACACGCCTTGGACAAGTATGCTCGTTACACACATCATGCGTAGATGCGCAAGATTAGCACACGACCAAGCCTAGGGCCCTGCACTTGTGCATGCAACCCTGCTGTCCATGCATGTGTTCCAGCTGTGCCAAAATACCATTTTTGGGGTATTTTTTATATTTTTACAATATTTGAGCAAAGTTTGAATATCTTCTAAAACCAAGGGATTAATTTGGATTTGATCATCATTATTTCAATTCAAGAAGAAATTTGACAAATTTATTGGCTGAGGACTTAACTCATATCAGTGAGTGACTAAATGTAAGTAAATAATTTTAAATATGCATAAGATTTCCAGGTATGACTTCTTGTTGACTAGCAAGATACACACAAGCATGTGTGTGAGTGACAAAATTGTGAGAACCTAATCGTGTTCTGAACTACACGTTAAGAATACACGTGCAAGAATGGATTATGCAATGAGGCAGTGTGTTATGGAACCTACCAATTGATAACTTTTGCAAAGTACTTTGTATAATGCGTTCAGGCTAGGCAATGAGAAGGATCTATGCATTGAACTACGAGGCGATGTGAGCTTCCTTTACTTGGAAGTAGTTGATGTCATCCTTGTGTAAGAAAGACAGTGAGCTTATTTGACTTTGTCGTCCAACTAAATTCAGAATAAGATGTAACAAGTGACAAATGGCGTTTTGATGTTAGATGGTTCTCACTGCCAAGTAGAGGTAATCATTTCGCATGGATAATCTTACTGAAAAAGCCTCTAACTAAAAGAAATTCGACAAGATTAAGAGCCTATTTACTTGGTAAATACCTAAAGAGTTGAAGAAGTTACAAATTGGTTTTAAAGTACCCAGAGCTTCGAGTTATAACAAGAAATTTGCATGCAAGCGCAAAGGAGTTTCAACTAAGAACTTAGGCAAAGAGGCTAATTGATAGTGAGTGATTTCTTCTTGAAATGTTTTCAAAAAATAAAAGAATTTCCACTATGTTTGAATCCTACATATATTTCTTCATTAAATTCATGAACTCCATGATTCTCTTATGTTCTTAAATTCTGGAAATGGATTTGGTTTACAGATGTTTTGAAATTTAAAATAAACTAGAATGAAATTATCTTTGGTATCATATGCGATAAGATTCCTCATACTTACTGTGTGTGTTCTTGTCATGTCTCATCTGACAACACATCTTGAACCTTGTTGCGGCATGCAATGTGACTTGAGCAGCCCTGACACTTTTAATGCAACACTTTAGAATACTCAATCTTAATGGTTAATCTTGGCTTTTTATCGCCTAGTTCATCTTAAATCCTTAAATACTAAGCGATAAAGAAACATACGATGCAAGATATCTATAACACAAACAACTACTTTTTATTAATTGAAATCATGTGTTCCAAATATACATTTTACACACTATCTTAAGTATATGAAATGTAAAATAAAGCTTTAAACGCCTAAATTTACACTTAAACTACTACGCCTCAACGTGTAGTAGCTTGCCTTACTTTTCCCAACTTGACCTTAACGCCTGGTTGCCTGGGGGAAGGAAAACTTAATCAGTAAATCAAATACTTAGTGAGTGAGACTTTGAAATCCTTTTAGGTACAATACATTTCATAATCAGGCTCTCAACACATTTTTTAACAAAATATAAATCACACATTAACCTTTCATATTTCTTTTGCACAGAATATGAACCATTCTCACGCATAGACTATTGTGATGACCTTTTTATCAATAGCATCCCTTGGAGAATTTTCGGTTCATTTCTCATTTCTTAGGTTGCTAACTCAATATACTCCTTTTACACATGCCAGCTTCAGACCGCCATGTGGTCCTTTTTCATGTGGTTGCCTTTATTCATTATGTGCACATAATAGCTAACTCGTTGATAGGAATAAAATTAATGATTTACTCGGATACATAACATATAATCATCAAACATGAAGAACTTAAGCTTGAAAACATAACTTAGAAACTTCCTTAGAAACCACGCTTTCTCATAAATGTCAGTAAGATTGCACATGCATTAAACATTAACATAACAATATTACTTAGAAGGAAAGCTTTGGAACTCTATTCAACTTTAGGAAAATCATTCACAAATTAAGCCCCTTCTTCAGAATGCCTAATACCCAGAAAATTCTTCTTCTTGCCTAATGATTTTTCAGCAAGACAACACTTGGCAGTTTATCTTATCAAAATCTTAGAATGATATCCTTCACTGTTAACCTTACCTTCCTATCTATACTACTCCAAAGTTGGATTAGTTTCTCTTAAAAACTTTTTAGTTTGTCAGCTTCTACTTGTAGTGGTACACGTGTAAGCTTATTAATTTTTCAAACCATGCTTAGCTTAAATGTAAACCTCGAACTGTAAAGAAGCTTAAGTATTTTGAAGAAGCTTGAAAGGATGAGTATTGTTTGGAGTTAAGATTTAAAAAGAGATTCAAAAGTGTCATTAAAAGTATGTCATGGTTATTGGAAAAAGGGAAAAATTTGGCTAAGTGTCAAGGACTTGTGTTTTAGAAGTTTGAGTGAAGTTGGATAGGATGGTAAGTAGATTAAATAAGAAATCAAGACAGAAGTGTTTAAACTCGATCTTAATCATTCGAGAGAAAAGACAGAATGTAATATAGGTTAGGATCTCGAGCAGTCATATGAAATCTCAACAAGAATTAGGACAAAAGATTAATCCTGAGGCAATCTTGATGATTATTGGATCGATATTTAACGAAAAGAGAGAATTGTAGAGAGTTCTTGAGGCCATCTCGGTGATTTTTTGGTAGTGATTTGAAGAAAGGAAAGGAAATTAGAGGAAACTCAGGCAATCTCATACTATTTGGTTGAGATTGAATGTAGAGAAACAAGTTTAAGAAAATCTCAGGCCATCTTAGGAGATGATTTTGGCAAGATTTAAGGTAAAAGAAAAAAGTAGAAGGATCATGGGATAATCTCGAGGTTGTGATGATCGAGACTGGAGTAAAAAAGGAAATATTTAAGATCTTGTAAAGTAGTCAGGCAATGTTTGGATCGAGAATCCATGTGTCCTTTGCATGCTTAAGTTAATTTTTGGTAAGTAGAAGGTGTTAAGCAAGCAAGGAGTTAAATTTCGACTGAAGAGAGGTATCAAAAGGGTTAAGTATGCAGGAAATAGAATTAGGCAAACTTCAAAAGAGTGCTTTTTCCATTTCACTCGGGCAAATTAATTAAAAGTTTTATCAAAGAGTTTAGTTCACACAGAGAAGTTGTCAGGCGAAGAAGAGCATAAGAGGACGAAGTTTGAGCATGATAAAGAAGAAAAGGTTAAAGTTTTAAGGTGGCTAGGCTATCTCAGTTGATTTTTGAATTTATAAGTAAGATTTTGGTATTTTCATGTTCAAAAGAGATTAAATAGATTTATTTCCCTTTTTCAAGCGTAAAAGTGATTAGGCAAGTCAAATTGAGGGTTTGAGCTAATCTCTAAATGACAAATGATTTTAAGTTGATTTTCTAAAGATGATTTGTTATCAAATGTTTAAAGCATGATTTGATAATTGAAAGTTTGAGTATACTGATTTATTAAACTGAGTTTCTAAAGCATGAGTATGAGTTAAGACAAGTTTCTAGATTGTTATGATAAATATGTTTAAGAGAAAAGTTGTTTTAAAACTAAAAATATACAAATCTAAAAAATCATATAATCTTGATCATCTCGCGTAGGACACTTCATGTTATCCGAACAAACTGAGACTACTAACAAGTTGATGCGACGCATTATGACACCACAGGCGTTCAATTTGGCAAGTCTTACACTGGATGTCCTTTCCTACTTTGGGGAGGGGTGGGGGAGAGGGAATAAAACAAAATATTTGAAAGATTAGACAAAAGTATCTAGTGAGTGGGTTTTTTACCAACACATTTAGTGAATACATTTCAATCATAACACGTTGCAATATTTTTTTCGTAAAATCATGTACTATAAACAATTATGCATTTCAATAGTAAAATTTTGAGTTTAATTCATATCATCTCAATGCATTAGGTGATTTACACAATTCAAATCTCATTAGCAATATGTATATAAATAATATGAAAATCATTTCCTTTCAAATCATTCATAAAAGCTCATGTTGCATAGGAACACATTACTTATAGCGCATTATAAAAATAAGTGAGATAATCATAATGTCCTTTATCTATGCCTAAAGTAATTAATTGTGAGAATGTCTAAAGGAACAAAAAAAAAAAAAAAAAAGGCTTTCTTAACCCAGTTTGGTGAATACCACCTACGTCTGGGTAACTTCTTAGCTCATATAAGAAATAATATTAAGATTCAAATGAGTAAGTCAACAACACTATTAAGTTATAACAAAAACTTAATCAAATACAGGTTCCCTCTGAATTTGTGTTTGAATCTACTTGAAGATAAACTCAGGCTCCCCCTGAATTTATTAACCGTAATTCAGCTATTTCAGTCTTCTTTTATATTTCTTATCAATTGGTACATGGTGAGACCACCTGTAGATCTTCAACAATTTATCATAATAAAGAAGGTAATTTGAATACCTTCGAGATCAATATTTCCTCAAGAGAGAACTCTCTAAAATAAATTTGTGGTTTTTGCTAACCTAGAACCAAGGAACTTAGTTATTTAAGACCCACGGTTGTCTTTAGAATCTTCTTAATAAAATGATATAGATAAAAGATTCCTATAAAAGAGGAAAATCTTTTATCTTTAACATAAATAATATCCCTTATTTAAATAACTAACATTATTAAATAATATAAAGAATTCTTATTAATTCTTTTTGTAAAAAATCCCAACACATTATATCATATCGAAGAACACATCTTTGTACCCTTCCTCAACTCAAGTGTTTATCATAATCTTTTTCTGTATTGAGGTTGTGCAGACTGATCTCAACGCAAACAAATCACCATCAATTCCATCATATGCATAACGCATCTTCCAATACCAGATCACACAGCAAGTAAAGGATATCCCGTACTAGATTACACGGTAAGTATGAGGCATCCTAGTCCAAATCATATAACAATAATAGGGCATCTTAACTCATATCACATAACAAGGATAAGGCATCCTACACAAGAATTGTGGTACCTGTGTTCTTGAATAGAAAGAATTTTGTAGAACGTGTTTTGAGAAGTTAGGTGTTTTGGTGATTCGCATTGAAGCTAGGTGACATAATGAAGGAAGTCGCGTTCAAAAGTAGACGTTTTAAGGTCTTAACGCAATATAAAGATGGGCGTTGAGAGTAAGGAAAGTTCTAAATTTTTTTTAAGTACGATTGATTAGTGGACTACCTGTAAGGGTTTAATGTCACTTTGCCTCCCGGATCACCTACTCTCAACCCGAGAAACAACGTGAAGTCAATTGATATCGTTCCTTTTCTGAACGACACTAGCTGACCTTGACTACTGAACCTTTTGAAATTCTAAACAACTTAAACAACGAATCAACACAATAATTTATTAACTTAACCAATTTCATTACATAACTTCTGAGAAAAGGTTAAGGCTAAATGCCATTAAATATAGACATCAATTTAAACCAAAACGAAAAATAAACATCTTGACTAACTTAATAGATATAGTCTAAAACATGCTAAATCATTCTTCATCTCAAATGCTTTGGAAACTTAACTTAAACATACTTGCTTATAAATCTCATGTTGTGGAATCATAATTTCAAATCAAGTATCAAGCTTTAACATATCTTTGCTTAAACATAACTTCATTAGTATCATTGATAAAGTTTGATTAATGGCCTCAAATTTGAAGTGGGTTGGGGTATTTTTAGAATTTCACCTACGGTACAGTTGAAATGGTAAGAGTGTAGATAATTTTGCTATTGTTTGTAAATAGTTTGAGCTTATTTGCTAATTTTGAAAATTTCAATCAAATATGACCAAAAATAATTGTCTAAAAATTTAGGCCACCTTCCATAACTGTTTTGTTTGTTTAAACTAAATTTATTTTCTTTTTATTTTCTATGATAATCTAATTTGCATTTTTACAATCCAATAGTTGAATTTTTAATCAAATTTTGAATCCATAAACAAGTTTTTAACAATTATCACTTTTTTAATTTTAAAACTTTAGCTTAATTTCTTAAACATTTTTCAAAAAGTAGATAACAGATGAAGAAATTCGAGAATATAAATGGGTACTAGAAAAAAATAGATAAAATTTAGAAGAATATGAACCTATTGACCTTCATCAATAAATTTCAATTGATCACCGTGGATTTTTTTTTTTTGACAAATTCTAAATTGATAAAAGAGTTTTTTCTTTTGTTTAATTGATAAATATAGGTATTAGTTAAATTGTTTTAGTCCTATATATTTTGTGTTAGAGAAGACTCTTTTATGATTGGACCAAGAAAATTACTGATAGGTTACGAAGATGGGTAGCATTATTATTCATAATCAGCAATCAGGAAGTTAGACTAAAAGTGAGCAGTTGGGGTTCAGGATCACAATATTAAATGTAGAAAGAAATAATGTAATGTACGAAGCCACAGAATCCAACCAGCTATACTTTTATTGCATTAAATTCCAACTGTGACAACACATAAAAAACTTAAATTAACTTCGATCGATTAAATTGTATAATCTAATGCTGCACAATCAATTCACACCCGTACTACCATCTTTTCTATTTTACTCCAAACTAGCCAGCTGCCTCCAATCTCACACTATTTTTCATTGCCGACAATAATACTAACTTTTTCCAGGACATGTCACCTTCTCTACCATCTATAATTTTCATATTCTAAACTAATTTTATTGTTTTTCATCTGTTTGGACTGAAATTTTTATGAATGCATGGTTAACTTTTGAATAGTGAATAGGTTAAATTGTGATTATAGTTTACGTTATGGTATTTTTATGGTGTTATTGTAAAGTTTAATTTAATATAGATAGAATTAATAGAGAAGCGATTATTTGTGTTTGTCCAGTTTAATTCATTGGAATTTGATTCATTGTTCCAATCGACCCGATTAGCTAGATAGTTGAAAAGTATTTCATATTATTTATTGCTATTATTGAGTTAAGTTAGGGATTAACTTTGTCGAACCGAGGAAGTCTGGTCAGCTCGTGATATGAGTCGTTCGATTATGTTGATATTAAGTAACCACTTGTTTATTTAATAAATTTATGAATGAAACTGAGAAGTTGCTTGACTATTTTCTAAATTAGTTTCGCAGTCTCGCTTGATTATCTCCCTTACTTTCTTTCCCCTTCTCTTTATTTTCCTACAATGTTATTTTGGTTATTAACCTGTTAAAACTTGTCTGAATTTGCCACTGAAATTGCTAAAGTTTATGGTTTATATATATATATATATATATATATATATATATGTACACAGATCTAAAATTTCATGCACTATATTTTTGTTCTTGTATAAATTTATGCCCCATAAGTCCATAACATGACTTCCTCAATCTGTCACTGAAATTACCTTGTGTACAAAGTCCCTAGCTCGTTGTGATATATCTACACCATGGTTTGTTAATTTCTTGATTGTATCCCTTATTCTTTTATCCTTATCTTTACTTTCCTGCAGTTCTATTTGTCGTCTTTAATCTATCAGAACCTTTTTGAATTTGCCACTAAAATTCTTTATATAGTTTATGCTTAAGAAATATATAAACAACCATTATATTTATTTCTACATTTAATATTGTGATCAACTGATTCCACGTATAACAACTAATTTGCCATTGTCTTTTCCATCTTAATCTTAATTTTAGGATATCCATAACACATTATTTTCAATGTAAAGTATAATAGTTGTTGATCGAAGAAATTTAACTTCGTTTGTGATTTCTCTCCACTTTCTTTGATGTATATTTTCAATTAAATCTATTTGAAATGATTTTATTTTATATTTTTACATTGGTTTTGTTTTGATTTTACTTTGAATCAATGTTGTAATGTACTTATATTATATGTATTAATTGGTTGATATACTTATTACTTGATTTTCATTTTTTTCAAATTTTATGCAGTTTCATGTAGTTTATTGATAAAATAAATATATGAACTATATAACTTAGTGTATCAATACAAACTATATCAACAAATATATTATTAAAGTATATCGACATATAATTAGTAAAGTGACTCATTATTAGGTATATCATTCAAGTTTACAAGTGTATATTAATAGTGTATCAAATGTATAAGTAGGACTTGAAGTATATCAAATGTATTTAATCAATTGAGTGTATCAATGCAGAATACTAAGTGTATCTGCAATACATCACATGTATCAAACATACCACAATCAAGCGTATCAAATTTGTTGAGTGTACCAATGAAGCACAACAAGTTTATTAGTCGAACATCAAGTGTATTAAACTTATTAGTGAAACATTTAAGTGTATATATCAAGGTCGAAAGGGTATCAGGTGTATAAAAAAGAATAAAGTGTAGCAAGGAGAATTAGGTATATCAAGGTCTTTCAAGTTTATCGAACGGTGTCAAGTGTATCAAAGAGTATTATGGTTCATAAAGTGTATTAAAGTTCAAATGTTTTCAATAAATATTAGATGTATATCAAATATATTAAGGAGTATCAAGTGTATCAAGGGATAATAGGTGTATCGGGTGTGTATTAAGTGTACTAGGTGTATCAAATGTGTATCAGTAGTGAGGACATTTGTGACATTTTACATCTTGTATTTGTCATTTTAGCAAACAATAAATGTGTGAAATAATTAGCTACTCTCGCGTATGACAAGCAACTACCATCCACCACCCATTAAACTTTTATCATCACTTTCTCATATGCTTTTTGTGGCTGGTTCCTTAGGAAGAAAAGTGTTTATGTGGTTAACATTAATGACAAAGTTACCAATCCCATCTAATAGGTGTAATTACAAGTTTGACAATTCCTTGTTTTCTTTTTAATTCCACCCGTAATATAGAATGACATTCAATGCACATGATTTTCCTGGAAAAGTTTCATATTTTGCTTTTGTCTAATCAACTACACGTTTAAGAGAGACTTTTTCATCTTCACTAGTGACAGCGTAGGATGAGAGGCCAGCTAGTGACAATCGCATTCAAGCTATAAAATTTGCTTTTGAGAGATTTCAAAAAGCCAATCCTCCTTGCTTTCCATGCGCATAGTTTAATCGCCCATTAAGAATAGAGGATGGGTGGTAGAACCACCATTTTTAAGGCCTTCCGAGATCAAAGCACTTAGATAAAGGTAATTGTCTTTGTTACCAATTGAAATTTTGGAATAAGGTTGAAAGAGAAATTTTCGGTACGATGGTTTAAATGATCAAGACAGGTAAGAAATATCATTATTGCATATGTGGATTCATATGGCATAAGAAAGAAAGAAGCACGCAATTGTACAAATCATATAAAGCAAAGAGTTGTGTAAAAGTAATTTTTACCTACCAAAGAAACTCATCAAAATTGTACCCAACTTACTAGTTAAAGAAGGGGTTGAGTCTCAAGAGAGAATTCGAGGCTGAGCTACAAATCAAGAAATCAAAGGATGTTAAAGGAAAAGAATTCGATAATCAAGTATTATAGTAGGTGTTGATGGTAGACAGGAAAAGAAATCATTTTTTTTTTTTTTTGGAATTATGTGTTTTCCATTAAGAATCAAAGGAGTACCAAAATATAGTTTCTCTTAAGAATTAAAAGGAGGGAATTGAGTGTTTTGCTTTAATTCTCTTCATTGAATCAAAGAGATAATTGCAAACTAAGATGTTGATCCTCAATCAATTGGTCCTTAGTGGACAGCCTGCCTTAAGTTAATGAACAAGTGACAAACATCAAAATTCATACTAACTCAAGTGATTATGGTTTTATCATAGTGGTTCTCACATCATCAACAAAAGTCGCAAAAAGAACATATATTTCAAATTTAGACTTCTAGGGATGGCCTCTTTTTTAAAGAAGATTAATTTGGGAGAATTTCAAATTAAACAATTGGAGACAATTCAATAGGATGCTAGCTTTCTCATGCTAAAGAATCAATAAAAAAAATCATTAACAATCACGTTTTAATTTTGTGTTTGAGCATATCTAGAAATTCAGATTAATGATGATTCAACTCTTCATACTAAGCTAAGGTCATTACCTAAAAGTTAATAACAAATTGATACTTTCTTGAAAAGAGGAAAACTAAATTTTTATTAAAATAATTTCAAATAACCCTTCCTAAACTCAAATTTGAGATAAATAAATAAAGAACACTATTGTGAAAACCTGTCTCGATGCTATGAGCTTTAATGCGAAACTTTTTGTTATCATGTTGTTGGTGCTCTGTTTATTATTGGCCTTTGATTTTTACAACTATTTATTATAATTTGTTTACTTTTCTTTGCCTTTTTATGCATATGACCACTGATTGATTTTTGTAGTTCTTGAGTCCTGCACTTTGTGATCTTTTGACCAAAGAAGATCATCATAAAGTATTTTGCTTTAATCTATTTGATTTCTAATAGTGGATTGAATGAAAAATGGATATTTTCGCAAGTTTGTGTTATTTTGTCACTTTATGTAGCCATTTTGTCATTTTTGTTGCTTCTCTGTTACTTTATCACTTGTATTTTGTTTTCTATTTTAAGTTATACGTGTGATCTCGAACATTGGTATTTCTGGAGATTTGGAGAAGATTTTGAGATGACTACTTATTTTGTGTAACACATCTCACTTATTTTGGGTTAGAGTATATTTTGGTTAGGTGAATGAAATTTTGGTATAGGAGACTTGTGAAAAGTTACCATGACAAACTTTGGCTCAAGTGTATATGTATTACTAATGTTACATTGTTGAATTCAATATTAGTTTTATTCTTAATATAGAAGTTTATTTTTTTTTTATATTTGTTCCTCTATTCATTTAATTTTTGATTAATTATTGTTCGTGCATAATTAGGTATTATTGAAAATAATTGCTTATTTAATAATAACAATTCATACAAAAAACTGTAAACTACTTATGTCCACGAAAACGATGTCGGTAAACATATATTTTTTATCGCATTTTGAAGAATAGTTATGCCGACAAAACATGTATTTTCGTTCGAATAACTTATATGCCAACACAACATTTTTTGTCGGTAAATATGTATTATGCCGACAAAATTGCACTACGTCGGCAAAACATGTTCGCTGACGAAATGCAATTTCATCGGCAAAACTTGTACGACGATGCAACAATATACGTCGAAAAAAAGGTACTTATGCCAACGAAATTGAATTTCGTCAACCGTCAACAAGAACTTCTTCTGACATAGATACAACGACGTTCTTGCCTACGCAAAATAATGTGTGGGCATAACTTAGGCCAACGATTTTCGTTGGTAAAAGTGAAAATTCTTATAGTGATTACCTTAATTTTTTTGGATGTTACTTTTATGTTCAAGCATAAAATTTGAATTTTGTAAATATATTTGTAAGTGTCTTTATAATTAATTAGAAATTTAAGTCCCGATGGAATTTTAGTTTGAGTTTTTTATTTTTCATTTTGACTAAAAGATTGAGAAAATTTGTTTTAGGTTTTTGCTTAAAATATTAAATGGAGAAACTAACCATGAGGCTTCACGAAGTATTTAACTAACGCTTGAAAAGACAAACTATTGAGGGTCAACAAGTAGTTTAAGGTTTTAGTTAGAATCTTGTATGTCTTTATTGTAGCTAGCGATAATTTTGTTCATCATCTTTGTAAATTGAACGTATTTTGTGGAGAGACAACGTCATTACTTTTGTTTAATTGAATTGGCTAATGTAGAAAATTAACTTGTACTGTATAAAAATATCATATTACTTTAATCATATTACATAGAAATATTAAAGTTGAGTCGTGGTTTTTAACTTTTTCACCAACATGCAAGGATTGGACATAGATGTGACATAAAAATAAGGTGTCCTTGCAAAAATAGCAAACAAATGTATGATAATAGGCCCATGTTACTACATTTTCTAAATTGTAAAAGTAACAAATTTAAAAGTCGATAATCCTATGATTATTGTCTAATAGCCCTCTGATAGCCCTATGATTACCGTCTGATAGTCGTTTGATATCACTAATTTTTCCATATTCGCAATATGCAAAAAATAGGTGTCATGAGCTGTTTTTTCTAAATGTTTTTATCATTTGATGCAATTTTCCTAAAAAGAATTCCTACAATTATTGAAAAATTGGGTAAAACACCGACATAGAAGATGAAGTACAATGTCGGTTAAGAAAAGGGAATATGATTGGAGTGGAATTTCTTCAAGGGGCTTTTGCATAAAAAAAAAAACAAACAAAAATTATGATAATAAAGCCTATGTCACAACATTTTCTAAATTGGCAAAAGACCGTCTGATAGTCATCTGATATCACTAATATTTTCATATTCACAATATGCAAAAAATTTAGTATCATTGATCTGTTGTTTTCTAAATGTTTATGTCATTTGAAGCAATTTTACATTCTTCAACTTTTGTAGAGTGTAAAAATTGGCATTAAAAATAACTGACATTATAGACCTTTTATAAAATGATCTTCGATATGAATTGTAAACCAACATTGAACATATAAAATGTCAATTTTTAAACTGACATAAAATGCTTTGCTTTCATATGTGATATGTGGCAGTTGATTGCATATTGATCCAACGAAGCATTAAGTTAAGTTAAGTTAACTTGCTAGTTAGATTCACATTGATCTTTAGGATTGAACTAATTGAACATTTAGCTAGACGCTTGATTGATTGTTCCATTCTAATTTTTCTTTTAATCTTAATGCAGTTAGGATAATTCAAATAACCTTACTTTTCATCCTTTCGAATTAGACTAATTAGTAATTTAAGCCCATTTAATTAGCTTTTCTAATAGAATTGATTCAGTGCGTAAACAATACATTAGGTTTAATAATTAAGTCAATGAGCAAATATTATGGATAGGGAGATCAATTAGTTAGGTTCTTTTGACTATTGAATTCAATCTTGTTTGCTTGTTGCACCATTGATTTTCTTTTGTAATAAATCAATCATAACCCCACCTATGCTCGACCTAGTCTTATCACTAAAACTAACTCTTATGGATAAATGATAACGTTTATAAATATATGGTATTATAACCTCTTTTATTAAAAAAATGAGGTCAAAACGCATAAGAATAGGATCAAAGTGCGTAACTTATGTTGTAAATGCATAAGTATTTAGAATTACATCTTACATAAGCACTATGCCTGTTTTACGTGATTGTCATGTCTAAATGCAGGATGAGTAGAAAGGAAGAAACTAGTGAATCAAAGGGGACGTCTCACACAAAGACTACGTGATGGAAACTCATTTGACAATTAACATCTCCAGGCGAGGAACCACGTCACTACGCGAGGAAGGTTCACTAGAAGACAAGAATGGTAGTTGGAGTTGATGTGACGTCATAAGGTTGCAATTAAGGTGCCCTTGCAAAAATAGCAAACAAATGTATGATAATAGGCCCATGTTACTACATTTTCTAAATTGTAAAAGTAACAAATT
>JBBPDI010000032.1:7374316-7384945 GCA_037974545.1 Cucumis variabilis | reverse complement strand
GTTTGCAATGAGCAATTTACTAATGATTAATTAAAATAATTTGTTATTTTATATTTGTCTTCAATTTCCATAACTACCTTATAAACCAAAAGTTCAAGTTTTTTTTTTTTTTTTCATGAAATTTGAACAATATTTAGTTGACATATGTAGTAAATTATGTTCAAATAAGAATCGTAAGAGTCTATAGTAGATGAATAATGTTGGATGTTTTATGCTAATAACAACATGGATATGTCCCATTTTATAATAGTTACATATGATGCAATTGAAATTGTTTATATCCTATACAATAAGTTTGCATAAGACTAGACTACTAAATAATTATTTTCTCTCTTTTAACTCTGTTAATTGATGAGATCAAGACGATCATATAGAACTTGATATTAACCTTGAATGAGTTATGAACTCCTTCCTACAAGGGCCATCCTTTGATTTGCATGGGCGAGAGTGACTAAAGTCATTGACTTAATAAGCCTACCATTTTTAGGACTTGATTGAATAGGAAGTTGATAACGTAATTTCACAACATAGAATTTACATTACAAAAAAAATTACACATCTTTTTACATGCAAAATCGTTGAGAAATGTTCAAAAGTGTGTCTGGATCATATCAAGCCCTTACAAATGAATGGTTGTCAGGAGCTTCGTTGGGAGAAACTTGTCGTAGAAATTTTTTTGACGGTGTTGTCAAGAGTTACTAACTCTAGACGGTGCACATACACCGTTGAGGGATATGAATTTTTGACGGTGCATATACGTTGAGGGATATGAATTCCCGATGGTGTATACAAGAGATATTTGAATTGTCGACACACTCATCAGAAGATATTTTGTAACGACCCAACTCTTTATACTAAGCTGAGATCACTACCTTAAAAGATAAATAACAATTTTGACAATTCCTTGAAAAGAGGAAAACTAAATTTTCATTAAGAATACCATGAAAACATGCTGCAACAGGTTTTACAATTTAAAACATAATAAAAATAAATACATAAAAATATTTAAGCTCAAAACACTAAAAACAAAAATTGAAAACCTGAAGTAGAACTATGTCTCCATATGGCATGTCACGATCCTTTCTGTCGCTTGCCAGATTTCCTCTACCCTTACCTTTGCCTGAAATATTAAACATAAAAAAGGATGAGTATAAATATATACTAAGTAAGGGACCCACTACTAGTTCTGCTAGGTGTAGTTATTAACTTTCCATTAAGGTTCCGTAAGAAAGTATCCCAAATTATCGTTCTCCCGAACACATGCTATCCAATGATCCCATAAGGACACATTTGGGCTCTCGATAAACCTAAAGAAAACACCCTAAAAGAGTTGGATTGTAAGTGACCCCATCAAATCACTCATAAAACATAATATGACAAGCTAGTAAGTCCCGTCGGACTCACATCAGTCATAAAAAGAAACATATCATGACAAGCTAGTGGTCCCGTCGAACTCACATAAGTCATAACATAATATGACACTTGACACGCTAGTAAGTCCCTTCAAACTCATATCATTCATAAAAAGGTGGTGATTATGAGGGACACCCATATGAGTACAACCCTAATAGACAAAGCTAACAGAACACCCATCCATAGCATGTAACATATCATAAACATCATAACATGACATGAATATTAATCATAACGTCCTTATCATATGATTAATATTTCATGCATCATAACATAGTCACATTATTCATAACATATCGATAATTCATATCAGTCACATTATGCATCTTAGCTACATTAATGCATAACGAAAAATACGTGCAACCTCTTAATTTTATTTTTGAAGGTCTATTAGTAGAATCTCTTACCTCGAGATTAGCTTAAAAAATGTTGTCCTTTCCTGATAGTCAATTTTGGATTAAAGCAAATCCTAAACAGTAAGGACAAAACATCAAATATCTTAATTAATAAAATTAACAATTGACTTTCATCCAATTTTTTTTTCAAATTAAATTACCCAAAATTGAGGTTGAAACCTATTCAACCTTGATGGAAAAAATTCATCATTTAAATCGAAAATTTGCCAAAGGGACTTTCCAAAGACTAAAGGCTTATCTTAGCGAAAAGATGAAGGACTTTTTGTTTTTATTTTTCTTTTCAATTTAAGCATTCCAATGCTATTTATAAACCCAAATAATAATATTTATCAATATTATTTTCTTTTCCTTTTAATATATATATTACTAATATATACATATATTTTTAGTCCCATTATCTTTCATTAATAAATTTCTTAAATGTACAAAATCTTGGACATTCATAATCATTAAACAAATATTATCTCTCCAAATAATTATATTTCCATAAATAATTTATCTGTCTTTTTCTACAAAATATCATCTCTTAAAAAATTATATTTAACAAATATAATTGTCTTTTTCATTTTTCATAATTATATATATATATATATATATATATATATATATATATATATCAAATCTTCAACAAAATTTCCACTATTCAATTTAATTAAATAACATCCAAATTATTTAATAAATTTCAATTTTCATAAAACCAAATAATTTCTACAACTTCATACAATTAAATCAGATTCTCACCAAACACCACAAATTCAAATCCTCTAATTGATTAAATATTCATTTAACAAATATCTAATTAATTTCAATGTCTACAAAATCAAATTATTTCCATTATGTGAAATCAAAATAACGCTCAAGAAGTTAATTCTAATTAAGTAAAACTAAGATAATTATCTTAATTTTTGGAGCATTACATATTTATTTAATTGTTTTATTTTTTTTTATTTTATTCTGTTTATTTTTTTAATTCTCACCCCAAATAAACCTAAATTCAAGAACAATATAAATCAAATCAAAGGATTTCATAAATAACGAAATCCATGAACAAAGATCATTTGTGTATATTCTTTGTAATGAAAATTATAGAAAAGTTTGCGAAATGGCTACAAAAGGCTCATGGTGGGAATTGGGAGAAATAATATCACCTCCAAAAAACGTCTCCAAATGTCATCTCCAAGAAATGTCTCCAAGGGAGTTTTCTTTTTCAATACAGGGTTTTCCAACAATAATTTACCTATAATCACATTAAATAGAGCACATTATTACAATATTTAAGCATCCTAGAGTTCTAAGAAAAATTTCATTCAAAACTACTCCAAATTAAAATAAGAAACACTAAGCTCAACCCACCCCTCATAACATTCAACTAAGTTCAACCAAACACACAAAATACAGCCTGTCCCTCACAACATTCAATTCAAATAATTAAGAAAACCAGTCTACCAAACACACAAAACCTCATTTAAGGCTCCAAAACAAGATTAGACAAATCTCAACCTGCACCTCACAACCCTCGAACATTCAAAGGTTTAATTGTACAAACAAATAACCAAATTGAAAAACAAAGTATTAACCTGGAGATGTTAAGCTTGAACCAAGCTACTAACAAAGTAAACAACACAATGTATGTCAGACCCTATCTTAGAGAGCCTCCTTACTAGGTCTGAGATGTGGCATGAAGCCGACCGACATCGTTCTTTTTCTAACTGTCAACCTTGCTTAACTTGTAACTCTTATCTATCTCTTTTTCCTTAAACTTAGACATAAAATACAGAAAGAAAAGTCTAACTTGAGAACAATAATTTAAATCTTTTACAAAACATCTTCATGTTTACCCAACCTTTGGACAACCTACTCAATAGACTTATATAGACAAAAAGAAGTTTAAAGTTTCAACCAGACAACACTATTTTCAAAATTCAAATAAAAACTCTTATACTAATCTATTACAGACAATGACAATTAAGTCTTTTACTAGTTTAATTACAAATCATCATGCATGCATGAAATGGGCTGTACAGAAATCAAATCAAATTCTTAGCAGAGTAGGTAGATGCTTTAACAGGCGCCAAAACCACAACCTCTACATGTAAGGAAATTAAACATTAAAATGAAAGGATGAGCTATAAAGTCTCATGAGTGACAACTTTTAAAACAAAACATATTTACTAAAATAAGTAAGCAACACTTATAAAGAAACCTTTATATAAATGCTTTTCTAGGCAAACATTTCTGAAAAATCAACTCATAGCTTAGAATCAACTAGTTTGACTTTACTACGTTGTGGTAGGGCATGCTTAATATTCCCAATGCGTTCCTTTCTAACCTTAACTCTACGATGTAGTAGGGCACGCCCAGTACTCCCACCGTTTTTATTTCCAACTTTACTCTACAATGTAGTAGGGCATGCTCTGTACTTCCATCGTCTTCCTTTCTAACTTTACTCTACGATGTAGTAGGACACGCCCAATACTCCCATCATCTTTGTCGTAGTGGGTGGGACACGCTCGACACTCACGATGACATCGTTGTCATAGAGCACACTCAACATCGACAACAAGATAATCTTCTTTGTGCACAGAGCATCATTATAATCTTAATTTCAATCTCATCATGCATTTAGTGTCACTTTTAGAAATATTAGAACATTAAATCGTGCCTTTAAGTTCACTAACTTAAATCTCAACTTAGTTTAACTTGTACTTAGCTACTAGAGCTCTTTAACTCGATGCCACTCTTGCATCATGCTTACTTAAACATATCTTTAACTTAGATATTTTCATAAACTCAGCATTCAATTCATTTGCTCAGAAATCTCATGTTCAACTTGAATGCTTTTAAACTTAAATCATGCACACTTATTTATAAATCTCATCAAACTCTTTCTAAAACTTGAAACTCATGCTTTGTAATGCATTTATAACTCAACTATAATTCAAAGACTTTAACTCAAGCATGCTATAGATATAACTTAATTAAACAAGTTTAGAAATTCATTTAAAACTTATTTTTGTCACTCACAACTTTTGGCTAGATTCTTGGTTCATAGATTTTTCCTATTTCTTCTTGCCCTCATTTTCTTTGAACTCTTTGGGTGTCCTTAGCTTGCTCAAGACCAATTCTTCAAGTTTTCCCTAGCTCCACACAAGCTCTCAACTGATTTAGAGCTTGGATCTAACCTAAAGCTCTACTTTTCCTCTTTTAGCTCAAATCACCAACATTCTTGCCTTTCTCGGATGTCTCTTGATCGAACTCTCAATTGAAACTTGGCATCGAACTACCCTCTTGCCTTGACTGCACTCTTGCAATGAAACTCAACTTCTCTCTACTTCTTCTCTCTGCTTACTCTTAAATTGGAAATGGTGAGAAATGAAGAAATGAGAGTCTGTTGTACTTAAAATGCTATTTACATCCAAAAAATGATAGCCTTCGCGAGATAATTTTGTGGAAATCTATTCGTCGCTTGTCTTTAAGTGATCTTGATTGAGATTGGCCTAAGATCTACTGAGATCTTCACTTTTCTCGATCGAACATGCTCGAAACCATGCCTAAGAACCCTAATATTTCCTTTTTCTGCTTTCAGTCTCAGCCAAGAAAAGTGAAAATGCTTTTAAGTGTATTTGGTTTTCTTACTTTCTTTGTTTTTTAAAAAAGGGTTATAATAATGAATAATTGTGGGTTAAAGTTGTTTGAGCTTGCATTACATACGAGAGAAGTTCAAATGGCTCAATGTGTTGGTCAGTCCCAATGCATAATAGAATCTCAAACTTCTCTACTGTTAGGATAACTAGGGTTTCGTGCTACCATCGTCAGTCGAATCTTATTAAATCCTTCCATTATTATCCTAAATCCTAGTGCCACTTGTAAAGAATTTATGTGTATAAATAGAGAGGGAAACAAAAAGTCTTGAATTTTTTTTAACTATTCATTTCCTTGAGCCTTTTGATTCTCTAGCTTTCGTCATTCTTTGATTTTGATTCCGTTAATCGATACACCTTTAAAATTCAACTTTTCTCAAAACCCTACTAATGGCCTCAGAAAACAACATTGAATCATCTACAAACCAACAAGAAGTAAAGAACAAAGCTTCAATGGTTTCTCACCAAAGCACTAAAAAATGTTGATACAATCGTTCTTTTATCGGATATGTAGGTGAGTTAGCCTAGCAAGGTGTTGGTTGCATCATCATCATCTAAATCCTTGAAATAGATGTTTGAGAAATTCGAATAAAAGAAAAAAAAGGTAGAGGTGAAGGTGGAAGGCACAAGTCAACCCTCGTGCATTGAGGCTATCAAGCCAACATGAGACAATACAGCCAGACTTGTGACCCAAAATGCATTGAAGGAAAAGGAGATAAGTTATAAGAGGAGCTTGTCATCGCCTTACACACGAGCGATGAGTTAGCTAAGGAAATATTGAGGAAAACAACAGACGCAAAGAAACAATTAGATCGGCTGAAGGCTGAGGCCAAGGTTTCATTTATCGTTTTAGAGGAAGAATTGAATGAAGGATTAAATCTAGAATAAAAGAAAAAAGAAGAAATAACATTGTCAAAGAGTTATAGAGCAGTGGAAGGGGAAAAAGAACTACTAGAGAAGAAAGAGTATGAGAAGGAGAAGGAGAAGAAAAGGTTAGCTGAGTAGAAGAGAAGCGAAAAATAAAAGGTGGAAGTAGGGAAGAGGTGTCCAAGCAAAAATCGGTGCCTCAAAAGAAGGAAATTGAGTTGGGCCCAAGAAAATGGTGAAGATGAAAGAAAAGAAGAGGAGGAGGATGAGAAGGAAGCTTAGAAGTTTATGTGGGAAATGAGTTTCTACCTTGCAGACGCAATGATCACCAAGTTCATTACTTCTTCAATGAAGGTGTTGGGAAGGAAGAAGTTCGACCAAGAGTAAACAAAGTTGAAGGCAAGCATGGTATAAAAATTATGTACTAGAAAGTGACATAGAAAGAGAGTCTACGTTATGATGGAGGGCTAATGCGTTGACTTCAGTATGTATGAGATCAATGGGCTTTATGACCCTTTTTACGTAAAATTAGAAGGGAACATAATTATCGATAAGCCCATTAACGAAGAGATTAATGACTTGTTGACTATAGTGGCAAAGTTAGGTGTTGAATGATGGTATTCTGAGAGACTAAGGTGTATTATGATGTTTTTGTGAAATGTTGAAACCATGTGAATTGATATACATTTACATTATTTGACCTGTTTTATGAAAAGAGATTTATGAATGGTATTTCGCGAAAAGGATTTCTTAAAACCTCACTAAGTTTTTTGACTTATGTCTTTAAGTTTTCTTTTCCAGGCTTTAGGTGTTAAGGCCAAGTAATGAAGAAGTGAAGAGTTGCTTGGTGAGAAAGCTACCAGATGTTTTATTATTTAGTTTAAGCATTGATTTCAACTAATTTGTATTCTGTAGCACGATTTGATGAAATTAATAAAAGTGTTGATTTTTCTTTTTTTCTAAGTTGTTTTATTGCCCTAAGTATTACTGTAATTTAAGAAAGAAGTGAGGAGGCAATTAAGCAAAGATTATGGACCTCAAGCTGAGTGTCTTTGACATTTAATGCATCAAGGATACTTAAAGTCATACCACGTCTTACATATCAAGCAAGGACGTGTATGGGGCAGGGTGTGGCAATGGTATCAGAGCATGATTTTGGAAAACCTAGTGGTTTAAAGTGTAAATTTGGATTTAAGTGTTTATGTTATTTTTGTAAAAGATAGTGGAAATAGTTAAACCGTCAAGAAGAGCAAGATCAAGGACAACCACTAAGCCTACAATGAACTTAGAGGCACATTCAATGAATCTGAATATGAGAAGAGAGCAAGAGGAAGTCGTGTATGACAGAGTTACTCAATGATTGATAGATGTTATGGGACAACAACCAGAAAAAAAAAGTTTGGAATAGAGAGGCTGAAGGCGTTAGAAGCTATTAAGTTTAGTGGAACAACTAAACCTGAAAAAGCAGAAAAGTGACTAAGAATTTTAGAGAAATGTTTTTGCGTGATGTAATGTCCAAAGGAAAATATTTTAGCTATGTTTTTATTGCAAGAAGGACTTGAAGACTAGTGATTTTAGAAAAAAATAGATGAGGAGATGTTTGTTGGGAAGAAGTTAAGGAAATCTTCCACAACAAATATTTCTCAGAGACATACATGGATGAAAAGCGAGAAGAATTTCTTCATTTAAGACAAGGAGGACTGGCAATGGCAGAGTATGAAAATAAATTCATGGAGTTGGCAAACTACTCTTTGAATTTGGTTGCAACTGAGCAAGAACGCTACAAATGTTTTGAGAAGGGTTTGAGAAAGGAAATTAGAACGCCAGTGGTAGTAATATCTTCACAGTGTGATTACTGATAACTTGTAAAAATACAAGTTATTGTGGCCTTTTATATAGAATCATGAGACCAAAATATACAAGACGTGTATCAAAATACGTAGTTCATGTTGAAAATACATAAATATTTAGAAAGACACTTTGCATAAGCATCTATGATCGTTTCACCCTTTTTTTAGTGTCTTATTGCAGGCTAAAGAACAAAAAAAAAGAAGCTAGCGAATCGCAAGTGAACTCACGAGAAGAATAGGTGAAAAGACCAAAATATCACGCGAGAAGAGATTCACTAGAAGACAAAAGTGATAGTTGGAGTGATGTGACCTATTTATAGAGATTGCTTTCAACGTTAACATAACCAAAAGAATAGTTTCTTGCCCAAAAGTTGTCTATAAAATCCTCCATCTACACCATTTATACCAACGACGTCAAGGGACCAAACCCCTAGAGAGAGAGGTGGAAGGGAAAGATTGTAGTCTAGGTAGAGAAGAATCCATCTTTCACCTTTCCCTAACTTGTAATATTTTCCATTAATTCTCTTTTTTTTTCCATTTTTATATTTCATTGTAATATATGTTGTTTATATTATACAATGATTGAAAGCCTACATTCTTTAATATATATATTATATGTTTATACCTTTTCAATCCATCACATCTTTACGTTTCACCTATCAATGTGTTATTCGTAGTTTAGGTTTGTGACAAGTTCTTGATAAGAAGTTTATCTTATCACTCTTATCGCATTAGCTAAGCTATTTTCATCATTTGGCTAATGTATATCGTCAACTACCCGAGAGGGCAAGTAGCAAGGACAAGGCTAACACGCACAAGGAGGAGTTTGAAAATAAACTCCACCTTGGCAAGACAACTGTCATCATTTGTATCTTGACAGGAGAACAAGTGTGGGCAAGAGGTGTCGAGAGGTTGCTGCCCTTAAACGTGAAGCTCTATATGTTTTATAAGTGAAACCTTCTAGATGTATCTCACTAACTAGGCTAAGTCACTTGGATTCCAAAAGATGACCATGTGTTTCATTTAAAGACTCCGAGAGAAGCTCACCTTAATTATAAACTAGTTAAGAAATCTATATCGAGATTGAATTTCATGGCTTAATCACCTAGTAATACTTAGACGCTCCTTCACTTCCTTCTTTAATACAAGTTAGTTTTTATCTCCATCTCTTCCTTCTTTATAGAATTCTCTAGTGTACATAAGTAGTTATAGTTCAAATTTACATTCTTTCATAACTTATTCTTTTATACCGCCTAATTGATAAGTTGACTCTAGAAATAAGCTTTGATATCAATTCCCTGTGTTCAACCCAGGATCACCTAGGAAAATCTACTGTTCGCTTATACTTGGGTAAGTAGTAGGAAAGCTTGTACTTAATAAGGACTTAGCTATTACGTGATGAAGAGCTACATAGTCAGTATTTCACATACAATGATCATGACCAATAATTTATCGTATAGAATTAACTATGAATATAAACAACCCTAAGTCTAAATTCTTCCACCAACTATGCAGAATTAGTGAACATTGCGTTTGGTCGTCTGTGGATCCGTATTGTTATTGTGGTCTATGTGATAAGTCATTGGTCATGATCACTGTATGTGAAGTACTCACTATGTACCTCTTCATTTCATAACCATTGAATCCTCGTTGAGTACAAGTTTTCTTACTATTTGTCCAAGTGTAAGTCAGACAGTAGGTTTACCTAGGTAATCCAAGGTTGAACACAAGAAATTGATTCAAGACACTAGTTCTAGGACTTACTAATAATTTGGGCGGCATAAAGAATTAATTAAATAAAGTATAAAATAATTGAAACCAGAAATAAAACTACTTATGCACGCCGAGAGATTCTGTAAAGGAGAATAAATAGATGTAAGATGAAATTACAAACTAACTTGTATAAGAGAAAAAGGTGAAGGAAGGTTTACGTATAATTAGGTGATTAAGCAATGCGAGAGCCTCGATGCAATATAACTTGCATAATCAACTCATGATTAAGGTGGCCTTCTCTCGAAGTGTTTAAACGTCACACTTGCTCACCTTTCGAGATGCAAAAGACTGTGTGTGGATAGACAAGGTATATCTAGAAGAATTCACTTATAACACTTATAGAACTTCTAGTTTAAAGACAACGACCTCTCAGCGCCTAATGTATGCACTTGTTCACCTTTCAGAATACAAATGTTGAAAGTTATCTCGTCAAGGTGGAGTTTGTTGTCAAAATCCTCCTTACATACATTAGCCTTATCCTTGTTACTAGCCCTCTCGAGTAGTTGACGGTTAACGCTGGCCAAGCAATGAATATAGCTCCACTAATGCGATAAGAGTTATAAGCTAAACTCCCTATCAAGAACTTATCATAAACCTAACAACTAATAACACATTGACAAGTGCAAAGTCAAGAGATGATGGATTGAAAAGGTATAAACATGTAATAAG
>JBBPDI010000032.1:7363315-7374216 GCA_037974545.1 Cucumis variabilis | reverse complement strand
GATCTTATGGGTCTGAATTAGAAAGAAAGTACGTAGAAGGAAGACATCCTAGAATCAAAGCTTCCATGCACTGGGAAAGATTCGTCCTTAAATGCCTCTTCTGGGTCCAGTTAGAGCTAGAAGCACGGACTGAGAGCGGGAGTGAATTTTTAAACTAGTTCAAATCGTGTGACGTGACTGAAATCTTTCGGAATTGGAATAAGAAAAAGCCTTATCCGTCTTAGAGGTTAGAGAATAGGAATGAGTTTGAAAACTCACTCTTCCGTCATCCATGAAACTTTGGAAAGACTCAAATTCTTTGAGCCTTCTTCATTGATCATATGTACTCCACTTTGTGAAATCCTGAATGCATCTTTTGGTATGAATAGTTTATCAGTCTGGGCATGGCTGTTCTTATTTGGACATCTTGTTTGGGCTACTGGCTTTATGTTCTTAATTTCCCGACGTGGATATTGGCAAGAATTGATTTAAACTTTAGCATGGGCTCACGAACGCATGGTGTTCATAGGAACTCTTCAAACCTGCTAATACATTAATGTGTCACTATAGAATTTCTTTGAGCCTTGCCTCCTATCCTTATATTATCTTTCTTCCTTTTTTTTCCCTTTATCGGGCTAGAACTTCCTATCTTAGGAATGAGACAGCTTAGTCAACCGAGACTGGTGGGTCGCGCCCTCTTGGTTCCAAGTCATCCTCCTTTGAAAGGAATACTTTCTGAAAAGAAGAGTGACCTCATGCAGGGAAAGAATGTGATTTATGGACAGAAAAGGAATGAAGACTGATCCTTTTCCGTCTGATTCCATGCTGCTACGTCCTATAGAGTCCTTTCTCGTCCCTTCGCTTCGCATAGTAATCTTTGTAATAGTCTTTGAAATCATAAAAACCTTTTACGCGGTTCATGCATTTTCATCCTTACCCCAGACAATTAAATAATAGGGGAAACTTATTCCGTCTTTTCCCAAAGTCTGACTCATAGTCGAATCATTAGCCAAATAAGGTAAGGAGAACAGAACAAACTGGAGTGGGAAAGGGGAGAAGCATAAGGTTGCCTGGTGAAGATCAGTCTTCATTCTTTCTTCGGCTTAGCTGAGATTCGTACCACCATGCCTTCTCTATAACACCACTTTGCCTTTCACCAGAGGTAATTCGCTCCTTTCCTACAAAGTAGAGTGAAAGACTTCCGCTCCGTGGGGGTTAAGACTTCCTAAGAGTTAACAAGAATATCAGAATAAAGAAGCTTTACAGTCTCGCTCTTAAGTCGTATTCATCCCTCAGAAAGATAAGAGTGAGTGGTGAGACTTCGTATATGACTTAGGTCGGGGATACGTACCTATTCATGCTTGTAAGTACGACTGTGTATTGTACTGGAAGGAGTATGAAGATTTGCAACATTGTCCAACTTGTGGTGAGTCTTGGTACAAGGTTAGTCCTAACAAAGGGAAAAAAATTTCACATAAGGTATTGTGTCACTTTACGTTGATACCGAGATTACAACGCTTGTTTGTATTGTAAGAAAGCTCCTCTAACATGAGATGATATAAGGATAAACAAGTTGAAATAGAGAATGTGTTGAGACATTCTTTTGATGTAGAGGGATGAAAGCATTTTGATTGTGAATTTTTTTATTTTGCTTCAAAGTCAAGGAATGTAAGTTTGGAATTAACTTCGGGTGGATTTAATCAGTTTGATCATATGAGTACCTCATAAGTATGTGGCCCGTGGTGTTAATTTTTTACAATTTGCCCACCTTGGAAATGCATGAAAGTGTCAAACTTCTTTATGTCATTGTCTATACACGGTCCAAGATCTTCTAGTAGGGAAATTGATGTTTTCCTCTAGCCATTGATTGAGGAACTGAAAGAGTTATAAAATCTTGGTGTGCATACGTATGATTCTCTTACCAATCAGTTCTTTTATTTGTATGCAACTTTATTGTAGACGATTAATGACTTTCTAGCGTATGGTGATTGATAATGTGTATAAATACTCATTATTATAGCTCCTTTAATTAGAATAATGAGGTCAAAGCGCACAAGAAGATGATAAAAATGTGTAACTTATATTATAAATTCATAAGTATTTAGAAATACTTCTTACATAAGCATCATGTCTATTCTACACGATTACAATGTCTAAATGCAAGATAAATAGGAATAAAGAAGCTAGCGAATTGCATGAGACATCTCGCACAAAGGCCACACGATGGAAACTCGCCAGCAAATAAAATTTATAAGCGAGGAACAACGTCATCACACGAGGAGGACTCATTAGAAGACAAGAATTATAGTAGGAGTTGATGTGACTTAACAATGCTGCAATCGACATTAACAATTTCAGAAGACCAAAAGTTTTTCACCAAAAGGTATCTATAAAAAGACTTCATCTCCATCAAGAGAAGAAGGTCTGAATCAACCTAAAAGAGGCCTGTATAGGGTTTAGGGATAAAGGCTTGAGAAGGTCAATCCCTAGAGAGAGAGAATGGTGGAAGGGAATAGTCATTCCATCGTCTGTAAAGTTTTCTTCTTCTTCTCCGATTAGTTATCAAAGTGGAAGCTCAGCATCTGAGTAGGAAATGATCCATACTTTCGATGCCCCCTTAACTTGTAATATTTTTCCACTATTCTTTCTCTCCATTTTTGCATTTCTTTGCAATATATGTTATTCATATTATACAATGGCCAAAGACCTACATTCTTTATCTATATATTACATGTTTAACTTTTTCAATCCATCATTTCTTGACTTTTCACTTGTCAATGTGTAATTAGTAGTAGTTAGATTTGTGATAAGTTCTTGATAAGAAGTTAAACTTATAAGTCTTATCGCATTAGTTGAGGTACATTCATCACTTGGCCAGTGTTAATCGCCAACTACTCGAAAGGGCAAGTAGCAGAAATAAGGCTAACAAGCACGAGGAGGAGTTTTGGCAACAAACTCCACCTTGGCGAGACAACTTCTAACATTTGTATCCAAAAAGGTAAACAAGTGCAAACACTAGGTGCTGAGAGGTTGTTGTCCTTACACGAGAAGTTCTATAAGTTTTACAAGTAAATTTTTCTAGATATATCTCGTCTAATTAAGCACAGTCATTTGCATCCCAAAAGATGAGCAAGTGTGGCGTCTAAACACTTCAAGAGAAGGTCACCTTATTCATGAGCTGATTATGCAAGTTATATCGCATCTAGGCTCTCGCATTACCTAATCGTCTAATGATGAATAGATCTTTTTTCACCTTTTTCTTGCATACAAGTTAGTTTATAATAACATCTTACATTCATTCACTCTTCTTTTATAGACACTCTCGGTATGAATAAGTAGTTTAGGGTTTAGGGTTTAGGGTTTAGGGTTTAGGGTTTAGGGTTTAGGGTGCTAAGTAATGCCTAGAACTAATGTCTTGAATCAATTTCTTATGTTCGACCGTAGATCATCCAGGTAAACCTACTCCTTCGCTTGCACTTGGGCAAGCAGGAGGAAAAGTTGTACTCGACGAGGACTTAGTGGTTATGTGATGAAGAGGTACATTGTAAGTAATTCACATACAATGATCATGACCAATAACTTATTGCATAGATTACAATAACAAACCTCTCATCCAATACAATGGAGTCCCCACAACCAGTGACTTGTCTGTATTGAGTACGAAAGGGTATCAAGCATGCTCCATATGCATAAGAGATGGATCATCATTCGGAATAAGAGAGAAAATATCTTTCATGGGACATCGATGTTATCTTCCAGAGAATCACGTTTCGCGTAGAAGTAAGCTACACGATGGAAGGGTAGATCATAGGGCTCTTCTAGTGGTAATGAATGGGCATGAAATATTAGAACTAATCCTCTAGTGGTAATGAATGGGCATGAAATATTGGAACAACTAAATATGTTGGAGTTTTTAGTTATAAGTAAACATCCTTCGTTAAAAATTAAAACAAAAAACTCTTAATTGGACTAAGAGAAGTATTTGTTTAAAACTTCCTTACTGGTCGAGATTACTATTACATCACAAACTTAATGTAATGCATATTGAAATGAATGTTTGTGACAACTTGGTTGGTACACTGTTGAACATTGAAGGAAAAACATACCATGAATGCTTGATTTGATCTAAAAGATTTGAAAATAAGAAAAGATTAACGCCTGGTAAAGTCAGTAATAGATTGGTGAAGCCACATGCGAGTTACACCTTGACTATCAGCGAGCGAGTTACGTTTTACATGTACCTGAAATCAGTTAAGTTTCACGATGGATTTATTTCTAATATTTCACAATGTGTGAATGAAAGAGAATGGAAATTATCAGGTCTCAAAACGCAAGACTGTCATGTTTTGCTTCATTGACTTCTACCTAATGGTGTTCGAGCATAGTTATCGAAAAATGTGTATATCGCTGTTACTGAATTGTGTGGTTTTTTTCATGGCTTGTGCGCAAGAACAATAAGAGTAAGTGAGTTGGACAGATTGCAAGCAAATATCATAATCATACTTTGTAAATTGGAAAGAATATTTTTACTTGTCTTCTTTAGCGTAATGGTACAGCTTGCCGTTCACTTACCATATGAATCAAAGGGTACTGGTCTGATTTTTTACAGTTGGATGTATTCCATTGAAAGAAGTTTATGCACTTTAAAATAGTTTGTTCGAAATAAAGCACATCTTGAGGAGTTTATTGCATAAGCATATCTGGTGAATGAATCAGAGACCTTTTTTCGAGGTACCTAAGTGGGATTAAGACTCGATTCACTAAAGACGAACGAAATAATGATAACATTCCACATGACGAGGTGATGGGTAGATCCTCAACTAGTTCAAAGTTTTCACATCGAAAGTACGATCATTAGGGACGTCAAGCATCCAAACTCTATCACAAGAAGAGAAACGTCTCTTTCATTGATATATCCTCAATAATGTAGATGAAATATCAGAGTACTATAATTTATGCAGGAGGATCATCCTAGGTGGGTGACACTTCAGGTGAGTCTTGATACTTTGATGATAGTTGCAAACATATAGATTAGTTTTAATTTATTTCTAATAGTATATTGTTTTCTTCGGTAGATGGGCCTCAACCCTCTCCGATTCCTAGGAAACGTCAACACTCTCAAAACTTAAAGTTTGAGAGGTACGTTCAGCAACATAATTGGTGTGTGGTGAGAGATACATTTCCAGTTCGTTGTCTTAAGTGAGTTAATGTTGGACAAGAATACATTGAGATGGTCAAGGGCGCTCTAAAGGTAACTTCAATAAACATATCATGTTTATTTCCTAATGTATGGGGTTCTTTACTTTGTACCGTTATTTCGTGCTTGATTTCAATGATCAAACGCTCACATCTTTCAAGTAGTTCAAGGGCCACTGTCATAGACATTTCAAAAAGTACAGTAGTCCCAAACAAGCACGTGCCAACCTCCGCACAAATTGGTGAAATGTTTGGAAGATTGACACTTTCTGTGCAATTATTATTTGAGCAAGCACATGTCAACCCAATGCAGGAGCAATCACAGACAAACAAGGCTTCTTGACAAAAGCAGTCTTACAATCATAGTAGTGAGTGCAAGTTGTTTCTATAACAATAGCACGAGCTTGCTGAAGAACAAGGTCAGCTAGTCGACGTGTGGAGTTGTTAAGAGAAACACACGCTCGGAGTGGCCAATTCGTGTCGCAATGGGTAACGGATGTGCATGTAAGTTTAGGCGATACTTTTGTCTTATTTTTACTTTTATTTATCCCTTTATAACTTAATTACAAATTTTTTTACAGAATTAAATGCGATATTATTTTAGGTAAATGATCGGACTACTTAAAAGGTCTTGGTTGAGGACCCAAACCCAAGTCTTGCAAGAGTTGTGCTAGCAGTTCTTTAATCTCAGCTTCGCAATCTAGGGAGGTCAAAGAAGCTAAAGTCTTGATTGAGTAGTAAAGACCTGAGCTTGAAGAAGCTAAATGCATGATTGAAGAATAGAGAAAGACGTCAGAGCTGCACATACAATAAATGGAAGAAATGAAGAAGATGATTAATGAAATGAGTCGGACACAGAGGGGACTGTCAGCACTTATGGTACGCATTTTTCAACTTTTAAGTTGTTTACTTTGCATTAGTCAGTGGAATATATATATAAATTTACATTTGTGTCATTGTAGGTGTGGACTTGTTACAATATGGCATCCGCAGCCATTAGGAGATAAATGTATTTTTTTCTATGTAATTTCTTTGAAATATTCTTATACAATGTAACATTTATTTATAATATATTTATTTTTTATTTGGTATTTTATATAATTATTTAATAATTTGTTGCTTATTGTTTCCAATTTTACAATTTAAATCGAATTGGAATTGAAAAGAATAATGAACTATTGAAAAATAAAATTTTTAATAAATAAATAAATAAAAATTTTAAACATCTCCTGACGCAGACAAAACGTCGGGAACGATGCCCTTCCCCAAAGTTTTATTGAACAGGTCGAAAAAATCCTTCGCACGATGCATAAGAGGAACGAGCGATGGCCTATGCCCAACGTCTGCATGTGACGTTGGGGGTGAGGTTGTGCCGACGTTTGTCCACATCAGAAAAATGACATTCTCGAAGGTTTAAAAGGAGTGAATTTTATCTTGTGTGATTATATTCACAGCTCCCCACCCAGTCTTGTCTTCAAAATGATAAGCATATTAAGTCAACAATCTGGCCATTCTCACCTATACAAATCAAAGGACAATCATCCCTCGTGAATAGGAGTTCATAATACACTCAAAATTAAGACTGAGACTAAGTTACCTAGGGCATCCTAATGAAATAGAAATCCAACTAGTTAACATAATTACATCTAGTGGTTACTATTTCGTGGTCTCGTTTTATGCAAACTCATAGCATAGGATACCCGCACTGTATGTCACCTACACGAACGTGTTGGATCATTGTGTTTGTAGTATCAAATACAAAGTGAGCTATATCCATAGTGTTACCAGAATAAGGGACTCAACCTTATCTCAGCCTTATCTTTATACTATAAACTATAGACCCTTTAAGTTATATCTTGAACGTTGTTCCCTGTATTTCTCTACATACTATTCAAAACTCATCAAACAACTTAGAATGTTAGTTTATTGAATTTAAGTTATTAAGACAGAATTAATAATATAATGAATAACAATTATTGAAATTTTAATAATAACATTTTATTAATAAAGATCAATTGATTATATTTACTATCTATAAGTTTTAGGACATAAAATCCAGGATACATATATATATATAATACTTTTCTCTTTTTTTTTTTGTCTTTTTTATGATAAATACTTTTTAAAATTAAGGACAATTCATTCTAACTTAATTATTCTATATATCCAAAAACTAACATTGTTTTTATTTATGTGTGACTTTTTTTTTAAGTTGAATAACACGTGAGATGTGGATTGGAAGTTTTTATATAGAACTATATCTTAACCAATTTAATCGTAATTTGGTTGAAATATTCTCTCTTCTATTTTAACAATGGAGAATATTAATTTAATGTTGATATCAACCTATTTAATATAGCATACATTTAAAAACTTAAAATTAAAGGATCATTTAAAACTCTTAATTTTGATGATGACATCTTTGCCCAAATTGTCATCATTTTTAATTTTCTCCTTATATTTCCACAAAAACACTTCACACACTTCACATGATGACATCTTTGCTCATTTATGAAATGTCTCCCTTCTTTTTCTTTTTCTTTTTTCTTTTTCTTTTTCTTTTTATATTTTTCCTTCTTTTCTTTTATCTCTCTTCATTTTTTTTAATTAAATAGAATTGTTGCGCCTATTTTCATAGAGATTATACATTTCATGTCTATTGAGCTAAGACATGTTTATCCTAAGGAAAACCTAACCAATCAATAGTAATCTCAGAAGTGGATCTCATTTTATTATATTTTTTATTACATTTGTTGTTCTTTACATGTGTTTCATACTCATACTAATAAGTGGGACCCACTTCCATATCTATAATAAAACGAGAAATTTTAAAAAATAGAAAATTTTACAAAATATTTACAACCTATAGCAAATTCTATTACTGATAGTCATTGATATGCTATAATAATAGAAGACTATCATTAATAGAATCCAAAATTTTGTTATAGCTTGTAAATATTTTAATTTATTTTGTTATTTTTAAAAATGCCCCTAATAAAAAAGCACAAGCTTATTTGAATCTCTCCAATTGTGTTTAAAAATTGTGTACGATCCAATAACTGATATTGTTACCATTATTTGTATTGTTATTGTTACCTATGAGAATTATGAATCGATCACATTTATTGTTATAGTTACAGTTATTATTACCCTTAGAGTCAAATAATAACATTAACCATAAATATATGAAAAAATTATAATTCTAAGTAAATGTGATAAAAAGAAATCTATTTAATTTACATTTGTGATTGTGACCCATTACGATGTGTAACATCCCAAAATCTTAAGTAATTGTTATTTAATTATCTTGAATTATTTTGGTTATATTTTATATCCTTTTTAAGGATTGTATTGAACTATTTGGATTAAGAAAGTAAATTTTTAAAGTTTGGAATTAATTCAAGTTGTGGAGATTTTGAATTTTGAAATTTAATTTACGAAAAATTGGATAGCTTGTAATGAAGGTAATATTCAAATTAAAATTTGAGTGTATAGAAGATTTGATTTATTTGGGAAAGCCTTCAAAGTTAAAAATAAAATCTTTTTCCTTAATTTCTTCATCTTCTCAGTCAGTTGTCGTTGCACCTGTTTTCTTTCTGAAGGGGTTGTCACATGTATGGATACAAAGAGACCACTTATTTGCATGTAATAGTAGTTTCTCTCTCAATTCTTGAGTTTTAATTTCCCTTTCTTTTTACTTGCGTGTAGATCTAATTACAGATGATTAAAAAAGGTTCTCTCCAAGTTCCTTCTATTTCTTTCTTTCTTTTCTTCTGTTTTCCTGGGTTTCTTCTTTGTGTTTCCTTTAGATGATGGTGAGATAAAGAGAAGATGAAGAGAAGATGAAGAGAGGAAGAAGGAGAAGAGATGAACACATAACATTTTAAAATGGTTCGGCAAATGCCTACATCCACTGTGCTTTGGAAGCAAGGTATTATTTATGTTCAGTTTTGTTATGTGTCAAATTTCAAAGTGATACAAGGTATTTAGAGACTTCCCTATGTGTCTTAGTTAAAAATCTAGTTAAATCATAAGTTAAAACTAACAAATTTAGCTATATGTCTTTTACAAAAAGAGATAACTATTTTAGTAAGAGTTTCCCACAAATCTCCACCTTAAAAGATATAGTGTGAAAAATTTGTACATGTCTTGAATCCCAAAGCATTTGATGCAGTCACTTCTTCTCGGCTTCCAGGAACTCGATTGTTTAAAGACACTTGAGGAACTTCGTTCGAATGACTACCTTTGTCAACATATCAGCTGCGTTTCACTGGTATAAACCTTGAGCACTTCCACTTCCTACTTTTCAATTTGTTCTCGGATGAAGTAAAATTTAATATCTATGTGCTTTGTTCTACTGTGATATTGTTGGTTCTTGGACAGATGAATGGTGCTTTAGTTATCACAGTGGATCTTTACAGATTTTTGTGATAAGCCAAAGTCCTTCAATAGTCCCTTTAGCCAAATAGCTTCCTTAATTGCTTCTGAAAGAGCTATATTTTTAGCTTCAGTAGATGATAGAGCAACCACAGGTTGTTGTGAAGCTTTCCAACTCAGTAGGTTCCCTAAAATCAGGAAACAATATCCTGTTAGTGACCATCTCTTGTCCAAATCCCCTGCATAGTCTGAATCTACAAAACCATAAAGCTCAAACAATTCTTTAGGTCATATTTTATAGATTAATTGAGCATTCATAGATCCCTTTAGGTACCTAAGGACCCATTTGGCTGCTTTCCAATGCCTTTTGCCTGGGTTAGCCATGTACCTACTAATTAAACTAGAAGAATAAGATAAATCGGGCCTAGTAGAAATCATTAGGTACATTATGCTCCCTATCACTTGTGAGTAAGGGATGTTTGCCATGTATTTAACATGGTTGGGATCTTCTAGGTTTGGACAGTTAGCAACTAACAGTTTAAAGTGTTGTGCAAGAGGAATTACCACTTGCTTAGCATCTAACATATTAAATCTTTTAAGTGCCTTATAACAGTAGTTACTTGGTCAATTGTTAGAAGCCTTTTTGTTCTTTCTCTTATGATGTCAATGCCTAAAATTCTCTTAGATTCTCCCTGTTCCTTCATATCAAATTCTTCCTTCAAGGCTATCTTTACTCTTTCAATATCAAATTTTGATTTTTCATCAAGCAGAATATCATCTACATACAAAAGTAAGTAAATCTTAGAAGAATAGAAATTTGAATTTATAAATGCACAGCTGTCATAGGAACTTTTATTAAAACCAAGGTTTGATGATTTAGAGATGAAATCATCAAACCTTTTGTACCAACATCTTGGTGATTGTTTTAGACCATAGATGGATTTTTTAAGATAACATATTGATCTTCTTTACCTTTTTCAATGTATCCTTGTGGTTGATTCATGTACATGTCTTCTGTCAAGTCACCATGTAAGAATGCTGCTTTAACATCAAGTTGTTCAAGTTCTAAATCTTCTTGAACAACTACTGAAAAGAGCATCCTTATGGAGGTTTGTTTAACAACCGGTGAGAATATTTTATTATAGTCAATTCCTTCCCTTTGTGTAAAGCCTTTAGCTACAAGCCTAGCTTTATATCTAGGAGGTTGAAGATCGAGAACTCCTTCTTTAAGTTTATAGATCCATTTGTAAGATATGGTCTTACAATTTTTATGTAGTGTTACCAAGGTCCATGTATCATTGATAGTGAGTGATTCCATTTCATCATTCATGGCATTTATCCAATGTCTA
>JBBPDI010000032.1:7348498-7360359 GCA_037974545.1 Cucumis variabilis | reverse complement strand
CGCTAAACATGCCTAGACAATGAAAGGGTGGTTCTCTACTGATTGGCTACACCAATATTACATCAAAAGCATAACCCCAAAACAACAACTTAAAATATTTTAGTGACCCTAAACCTAACATCTATATGTGCGTGTGCCTGTACAACATTTGCATTTCTACTCTAAATTTGAATGTTATATATAAAATGTACATCAGACAACTCAAACAAACAATGATTTATATATATACACTAAAAAATAACTCAGCTTTTGGTACTTACTTGACTTCAGAGAGGGTGAATACGCCACTGAAATAGGAAGTTGGAAGTCAAAACCAAAGAAATGGGCGTGGACAGGAAATGAACCGAGGTTGAAGTCGAAACCGAGGTTGAAGTCGAAGTGAGGTCAAATGTATCGAAGTGAAGAAGACGAAGTCGAAGTTGAAGTTGAAATCGAGGTGAAGAAGACGAAATCGAAGTGAAGAAGACGAAGTGGTTTAGGAGGGAATTGTTTTTGTTGAAGAGAAAAGAAGGGAATAAGTTATATGAGGGTATTTTGGACATTTCACTCCAGATTTGTCCTAAATCTCAACTTTTTCAAAACCAATCCTATTTTTCATTTTCTATCCCATTTTTAGCCTATTTTTGGCAATTTCCCGAAAATATTTACAAAATATAATATTAAATAAATCATATAATTTGATATACACTTAAAAGTCAAGTCTACTTTTGAAAATTTTGAATTTTTTTTTAAATATATCTGGGTTGATTTTATTATATTTAAAAAATTTCATTTTAATTTTAAAATATTTATAAAGAAATACAGTTTAAAAGAAAACAATATTACCCGAGGAATCTAAACAAACCCGTAATTTTCTATTTTAAATAATAACCATTAATTATATACATACTCACGCTCCAGTACTGTGTATTCGAAGAATTCCACTGGATTTAGTTGCTGAAAAAAGTAGGATGAGAAAAAAAAAGTATTAATCAACAATCGCTTTCCTTTTTTTTCTTTTTTTTTTCTTTTTTTTCTCTTTTTTGGGGTTTTTCTCAAAAATAATAATAAAAAAAAACCCAACTATTTAGACTTCCTAAAAAATCATTAAAAAAAAAAAGAGAGAGAAACCATCACAGATATTTTTTATGAAAGGTACATTTTATTTGTCCATTTTACTATTTTTGTCAATTTCCTTTTTTTTTTCTTGTTTCATCCTTCTTTCATGTTTTTTTTTTTCCTTTTATGTGAGAAGATTTTGAAGAAATTTCGTATGTATCATAAATTATTTGTTTTACCTCTAACCATGAAGGTACAGTGCCAGTTGGCTCCCAAGCTGCCATTCCTCCATTTTTTGCCTATTTAATTAACAACAAACAACTTACTTTTGTTTAAGTTCGTTGTTAAATTTATGTGATAAATAACAACATGAAAGCATTAAAGGGAAAAAAAATCGACATATGTATTAATATATAGACATTAAAGCTTAATTTAAACACATATATATTTTTTTGAAGTATTTGAAATAGAAAGTATTAATTATTGAAACCATTTTAAATAATAATTAATACATGTAGGGAAAGAATTAAGTTAACGGCATCAATAAAAGCATTGTGTTCCATAAGATTTCCCACAATTATATCAAACAACAGTGAGTCATTATTAAGAATGAATTAGCAAGTTAAGATCATTTAAATTTTAAAAATTTACAAGATGTTAAAAAAAATTAATATTTTACATTGATTACCACTAAATTTTCTGATGTACCATCAGAAACTTGTCATCATGATCTTGATCGGAGAATGCCCATCCTCCTTTTTGATATGTGACGATACATTCTTTTGAAATCTCCATGAGGATTTTCCTTTATCTTTATATATATATCAAAATGAGAAAAAAAAAAGGCGAAATAAAATTTATAAATATTTCTCTAAATCAATCATGCTTATTTTAATTGTGTAACCTGTGATTTTTTATGAAGTCATGTCCTTTTTTAGTGTGTTTGCGAATTCATCATGAAGTTTAGTAGCAAGAATTGCTTGAATGGCAAAGGCAGCATTCCAAGATTGGCTGCCAAAACTCTGCTCAAATAAGAATGATTTATATGTATAAAGTGAGAAATATTCGTATAACTTGAAAATAGAATAATTAAGAAGTGAATTATAATGCTAACTTGCATCTTCATTCCATCTTCACCAACCCATAAGTAATATTTTAACCCTTGCAACATGTTTCTTGTATGCTTCACCATTAGGATTGTCTGCCCAGCAAGCAACCATGCATAATGGCTGCATGTCAATGTAATTCAATTTATTTACATTCCATTTCATAATCATTTTTCAATTTATACTTATTTTCTCTCAATTTCTTTCCCATAATTTTAATTATTCTAATTTAAGAGGCAAACATTTGAATACTTATAAAAAAATATTACATAATTTCTTATTTTTTATTTTAATTATCAAAACCATGCTTATTTTTTAAAAGCTGTCATAAAAAGTAGATACAAAATGAAAGAAACCATAAGATGTAAATAAATAGTATTTGCAAACTCAGTTTTAAAAATAAAAACATATAAAAAGAAAAAAAACTAGAATTTAAGTAGTTTTGGAAGGAAGATTTATTAAATCAAAATATTAATTAGGTAGTCAACCAACATTTTATTAAATCCAATATTTAAGCGTGTATGTATATACTAACCGGCCTATTGATTTTCATCCATAGAATTCCTTTAACAGACTTCTAAATTTTCACAAATTAATGGTTAAAAGAGTTTTTTTTTTTAATTTATAAATATAGGTCTTCAATATGAAATAGAAATTTAAAGTTAAATTGAAATTGTTAACGGCATAAAATCAGCATACAAAGATTTACATAATTTATTAATAGTATAGTAGAACGATAGAAATTACGTTTGTGGAGAGAGAGGAGTTTACTTTTGGAAAGAATAATAAATACAACTTAAGTTTCGTGTGGCACCAAAGTGCATCATCCATAAACTCAAAACTCAATTAGTGATGAAACTCATACTTTTAGTTCTTCGTAGCATTAGATAATAAATGCAAGACACTCTATAGTTTTTCTTAAGTAACATTCAAGATATTGGTAGAAAAACATTGACATTAGTGAATGAATTGTGGGCTTCCGGTAGATTATACAAAATAAATTTTAAAAATTAGTCCTATAGACCAAACTTATTATTTTTGCAAAATTGTAACAATGAGCCTATGAAATGTCAAAGAAAAAAAAAACTATGAATATCGTGATATACATTATTAGTATACTAAAAAGTGTCATATTTCAATATGAAAAAAATGTCTGATACTCTTTAAATATTTTATTCTTAATGTACAACTTTGAATTAATAGCATTCATAGTGATCTCGATTAGACATAAAGCAAGCACTTTAAATTCACAATCACAATTAAATGCAGAGAGAAATAATGTGAGAGGCACAATTCAAACAACCTGCTACCTATGGTTTATTGTATTAAATTGCCAACGTACTACAACCCACACAAAAAGTTGGTGGTTGGTTTACGGTGATAAGTTTCAACAATTGGTTGAAACTATTAAATTCGAAAAAGTAAGCTTCACAATCAATTCCCTTCTATTTTACTCTCAACTTTAAAGCCAGGTGCCTCCATTCTCACTGTTCTAACTATCAACAATACAATCTTTTCTAGTGTTATCAGTATTATCAGTTTCTGTATAGTATCAATAAATTTCTACTTAACTAATTTTATTGTTTTTCATGAGTTTGGATCGAAAATTTTGTGAATGCATGTTGTATAGTAATTGAAAGGACTATTTGGCATACCATATAACTTATTACGCACAATTTTACAAATATTACAAGATAAATAGTTAAATAACAAGTATAAAAGAATACTAGAAGAGAGAACATAAGGTTTGGCAACCAGTTTTGTGTGTATCACCTACGCCTAAGTGACAGTGTGTCCAAAAAAGATAAGTTTACTAATATAAAGTCGAGTGGTTGTAATGATGTTACTTATTTGTAAATAAATACAATTATAGCAACACTCAAATAGTCCAACTTAGTGGAAGATCACTTAGGCTTCTTCTAAGTGTGAATTGTCTCTTAATAAAACTTAGGCTCCTCTAAAAGTGTCAGACTTTTCGCTCAACAATAACTTCTATCGTTTCAACGTAATATGAAGACAACTTCACTTATGCGATATTTAGGCTCTTCTTAACTATGAAAATATTTATCCTCAAGAAATACAAATGGAATGATTCAATATGATCAAGAGAGACCACCTCGAAATCCACAACGACAAACACTTCACAATCTAAAGGCCTGACACCTACGAAAAATTCCTCTTTGGATAACCTCGCAAAAGTGGCACAAAAAGTCTCCAAAACGAACTCCTAAAACAAGAATAGCTCGGCCAAGTAAACGCGGACATAAAAAAATAACCAAACCCAGAAATTTCATTATTCTCAACTTTGCAAAGGAAAGAATCTCTAGGAGTAAAACACATTGATATTTCTAAAATATGTCACAGCTCGTTCTAGATTACCCCTTTAAGGTCGAGGCGTGGAAGTTACTTTCTGAGAACCTTTTTTTTTATCAAAACAAAGATTGGCAAAACACGTTTTTATAAAATTCTACAAAATTTGGCAGAGTTTCCTTTTTAAAAACAAACTAACCACACCTAAAAAGAGAAAAGAAAATGCATTTTTAAGTTTTTACCGTCCCCAAAATAAATATTGAGTGGGTCTCACCACACACTCACCAGTATCAATAAAATTTCCAAACCAATTTTAAGTACAATAACGAAAAATAGATACAATGAAGGTCACAAAATTGATCAGCAAATTTTGTAGTCCAAATCTAGATCAAATGTTTAACCGAATTTACACAAAAAAAAACTAGTCCTAGTGGTAAGTTCGGGTCAAACACTAATGGCAAGTCTGGGTCAAACTATAATACCCAACAAAAAATTAAGGTAATTTCTTACCTAATTATCTTAATTATTTTTAAGATTAACTTTTATTTTGTGTTATTTCGTTATTGTAATGTTGGTTTAATATATATTTTTCGTTATTGTACTTAAAATTGGTTTGGAAATTTGTCTGATACTAATGAGTGTGTGGTGAGACACACTCAGTGTTTATTTTGGAGAGGGTAAAAACTTAGTCGTCCGTCTACCATTTGTGTCGTGCAAGTCGAGCCTCATGCTTTGTCCACAAACAGTTCCATTTCTAAACACAGCTTCATCTCACGCATACTTCGTCTCCAACAACCATTGAACCAACCCAAGCCCGATTCAAGTCGATCTCCCTTCCAACTGTACATTTAAGCCGACTGGAGCTACTTCCCCAACTCTGAGCCATGTCATCTGCTTTCTTCCTCACCGAGCCACTCAGTCAATCTGAGTCTTCCCTCTCTATCTCGATCTATGTGTGCTGGTCATTAGGTAGTCTGAGTCGCCGCCTCCACCTTGTCGTGAAATTTTCTGTTTTGTGGTAAAGATGAAATTGTAGGTTTTGTGGTTGTCTATTTTATAGTTAATTTAGATTGTTGGTTTAATTGGTTGGATTAACATTTGATCCTTAAAGATGCCATTGTGGAAATAGCGCTCGAATTTTTGGGTTCACTACAAGTTTGAGTTAGAGTTCAATTCTCCATTACTTGGTTAAGTTTGTGGAATTCACATTTCAGGAATTGAATGAAGGAATTTGTTTACAAAAGTGTTTGATTTTTCTATTTATGTTTAGGTTGTTTCATTTGGACTTTACTTCGACTGAGGAACTTAGCCAAGTTTGAGGTAAGGCATTTCTGCTACCAGACTCCAAATTAAATTGATATGTGTCGCATGAGACGATTTGATTGATTATAAGTAGTGTGATCTTTCATATCTTGACTGGTTATGCATAAGTTTGGATGTATTGATGACTTGCTATACTCATGATTGAACATGTATTAGTATGATTAATTTGACTACTTATGAGTTAAACTAAAATATTGTGAATAGGTTGGAATGTATTTTTCTAGTTGATTGTATTTGATGTAATAAGAATAAGACTAAAAGAAATCTACAGTTAGTTAGAGTAAAAGACAGTTGTAGTTAGTTAAAACAGTTAAATACTTAACTGTTTCCTAAATAGTTTCCTTGTAACTACTTACAAAACCTTAATAAATACCACATCTCTTAGCCATTATTAGGCAGAGAATTCACTTTAAGAAAATTAGTCCTACTTGAATTACATCAAATGGTTTCAGAGCAACCCTGATGCTTAGACGGATGGCTGGTCGAAGAGGAAATAACTCAATCGCAGGGGACGACCGTGCGCAAGAAGAAGAGGAAGACATCGCCGCTCTCTCTCCAAGGACATCAACGGTTCATTTGCTAACTGTCGAGGAATCTTTGGGATATCTACTTAGAAAGATCGACAGAGTGATGGATAACTTTGAACTACTAAATAGGAGGATGGATGAACTACCGACGCTGTCACGGCTAGAAGCTAATGCAGGAAATGGTTACAATTTTGACAACAAAAGAGGCTGGCGAGCAAGAGGAAATCAGAGGAACTTCAATAATCAGCTAGACATCCGTGGTGCTGGTATTCATAAGATTGAACGAACTCATCAAGCAAGAAGATTTGAGGCTCAAGAAAGAAGGAGACCAGCCAAGATTATCAAGAACGTCTTCCAAGAAACGAAAATTACAACCAAGAACTTCAAGATTGGAGTTCTACTAATGATGAATAGCAAGAAAAGACACTAAATGATCATAACAGAAGGTTTTGGCCACATGCTGATAGTAGGAGAAAAAAATCAACAGTTGGTATAGACAAGAAAATCAATTTTACTTCCATAAACAATGTTGGAATTCTGATTCAAGTGATTTGAAAAAAGAATTTCAACATTCAAATTTTGGCCATGCTCGATTTTCTCAAACAACCTATCATCATCCAAATTGGAAAAATAATTCTAGTGACTTCGATAATGTTTCTAAAACCGTTTGGGACATAATAAGAAGGCGACAATATCAAAAAGTGACCCAAAGATCCAATCAAATCCATTTTCCAAGAAATCAACGTTCATTGGAAAAAATGACTCAACATGCAGATCAACCTCCAATTTATTTGTAAGAGTCCAAGAACAGATTGGTTTCATATATAGAAGAGAAGACAAAGAAATCATGATTGAAAAATTTTCAAATAGAAAATCATGAAGATAAAATTGAAGAACAAGAATTTGAAAATGTTGACTTGGAAGTGGTCACAAGTGAAGACAAATTCAACAAAGAAGATGAAAAAGAAGTATCAAACATCGAGCAAAAGATCAACGACACATTGGTTACGGTGGAAATGAATCTTCAAACCGTCGAAGAACTTGAAGCGAATAATAAATAAAATGTGATCCTTGAAGGATTTTCTTCGAACATTAGTTATTTTGAAATTAATTCTTTGAAGACGGCTTTATGTGAGATTCAAGGGAACATCTTTTTTAAGTTTACGGCCAATGGAGAGTTTCATCTTTTAATAACCATATTTGATTTTTTGTCTCGATTTTATCCCTTCGATCACAATATTTTTGTCCAAAACGTAGGAGGTTGGTTTGGTCATACTTTGTTGCCCTGTATGGATTTCAACATTCATGACAAACTTAGAACGAGTTTGATGCTAGAAGGTGAAATGATGTAATAAGAATAAGGCTAAAAGAAAGCTATAGTTAGTTAGAGTATAAGACAGTTGTACTTAGTTAAAATAGTTAAATACTTAACTATTTCATAAACAATTTCCTTTGTAACTACTTTGTAACTACTTACAAAACCTTAATAAATACCACATCTCTTAACCATTATTAGGCAGAGAATTCACTTTAAGAAAATTAGTCCTACTTGAATTACATCAGTATTGGACTAGATAGATTGGATTGAGATTATCTGGACTGAGAGCAAACTATTAGCTTTATATATAGGGTAGTGTACCTTGCAGGCACGGTGTCCTACAGGATCACAACATGTTATGCATCTTTCAGGATCACTATACTGATATGCGCATCATCCGGGATCACTAGACTCATATGTGTATCCTTCGAGACCACTAGACTGATTGACGTGTATCCTACGAGATCACAAGACTGATATGATGGAAGTTAATAGTTATACCCCTAACGAGACCAATGGTAGGTCTCTTATTGGGTATATTTTTATACCAACTCTTTCCATGTTTAACTTTTTCAAGCGAAGGTAGTAGGTCTCTTATTGGGTATATTTTTATACCAACTCTTACCTTTTTTTTTTTAAGTTTTGATGATTGAAATGAGTTTATTGTGTGGACCAACTATTATTTCTAGGTAACTCAAAACATAAATGATTTTGAGCTTTTATTTTTTTTTTGAAAAAGGCCCAAATTAAAATTTTCTTTGATGTTTATTTTCTAATTAGTTTTTTTTAAAATCTTTTATGTGTAAATGATTTTTTTTGGGTTGAACAATAGAGTGTTTTTGGGTTAAAGTAAAGACATTGGCTTAGTTTGAGCAGTTTGGTCACTACACATGTAACCTAAATGGTCTATATATGAATAAGGTTTGGCGCTTTATTTTAGGGACACTATGGATGTGACTTGCTTTGTAGTTAGTACAAACGATGTGATCCTGAGTCGTTTATGTAGAGACATGAAAGTGGGGGTATCCTATGTAAAAGCGTTTACATAAAACTAAACTATGAAATGGTTACTTTTACATTAAAACACTATTTACTATATAAAACTGACTATTTTGATTATTGATGACCTAGGTAAATTAATTATAATCTTGAGCTAACTATGAACTTCTATTCACACAAGATTATCTTAGATCTACATAGGTGAGGGCATCTCATCAACCCTAGCCCAATAAGCCTTCCAATTCAGGGGTAAGACTAGATGGATAGTTGGGAACATAGGGTGCAAGACGACCGAATTCACTCCTACCTGCTTTAGGATTGGTAGATAGGTTGTTCCATTAAGGACTTAATTCAAGTCTTGAACAAGGGGTCCTACCCTCTCATCAATAAGAGGGATTCGGTTTAAAGGATGGACCTTAAACCAATTGTTCGATAGTGAGACTTAAGAAGTAAGATGTAATCTCAGAAGTAATACGGTATTTTGCTCCAACCAAGGTTATGAACAACCTTTGAAGGATCAATTTACTAATCATGGTTATATCAGATGGACACAATTTAATCTATAGGAGGGGAAGTGCAACTATATGACTTTAAAAGAATGACCCGTTAGTTAACGAATGTTGATTAGCTTGGTCTACAAGAGTTTAGCTAGTTAATCTCAGATCATTGGAGTCCATGATCTATAGGTCCATTAGGTTCCCTACTAGCTCATAAGGAATTAACTTAGAGCAGCTAGATGGATTAGTTTGAATTAAGTAAGGAGAGAGAAACCAACTAGTATATATAAAGATGTAAAAAAAAACTGATTATGTATATAATATATATATATATATAAACACACACAGACACACATATACATACATACATACATCTATATACACATACGTGCATACATTTATATACACATACGTACTTCTATATGCATACATACATACATGTATAGATACATATATACATACATACATACATACATATTTGTACATACATACATCTATATTCATACATATACATCTATATACATATATATCTATATCTACACATACATATATATATGTAAACCTAAAAGTAAACCTCCTTTTGAATGAATATTGTATACTTGGAATTTGAATGTATAACATACACTACAAGAAATAACATATCTCTCGACACATCACCTTGTTAAAATATGGTCCCAAATATATTAGGAAAGGGTCTCTCGATGCATGAACGTCCATCAAGATGGATGTCAAGAGAACTGTGTCAAGAGACGAATTCCCGATGCCAAAACGAACAGGCATAAAAAAAAGGTTACTTGGACTGAGTATTTGTGTTGTTGGATGTCCCTTTGGTTTAGCATTAGTAATTTCACATACATGTGATACAATTATAATCTAGGCAAATAATCACAAAGCAAGTTCATTGCACATAAGATGTTCACTATATCTTTATGTATTGCGGGATTGATTCTATGCGGTAAGACATGGGTCATGATCATAGCATACGAGATGCTCACTATGTACCTCTTTATCGCATAATAGCTAAGTTCTCATTGAGTATAAGTTTTTCTACTGCTTGTCCAACTGCAAGTGAAACAGTAGGTTTACTTGGATGATCCAGGATCGAACACAGGGAATTGATTCAATACATTAGTTTTAGGAATTACTTATCATCTATGCGGTATAAAAGAATTAATTGAATAAAGTATAAAAGAATCAGAACCAAAAACAGAACTACTTATGCACACCGAGAGAATTTGTAAAGGGAATGAATGGATGCAAGATGAAATTTTGGACTAACTTGTATGAGAAAAAATATAATGGAAGCTCTACACATTATTAGGCAGTTAAGCAATGCGAGAGCATAGATGCGATATAACTTGCATAATCAGCTTATGATTAAGGGGACCTTCTCTCAAAGTGTTTAGATGCCAAACTTGCTCACCTTTCAGGATGTAAATGATCATGTTTTATTACGCAAGATATATCTAGAAAAACATAATTATAATACTTATAGTCCTTCGCATTTAAGGACAACAACCTCCCATCGCCTAATGTTCACACTAATTCTCCTTTCGGTGGAATAATGTTCACACAAATGTTGGAAGTTATCTCGCTAAGGTGGAGTGTAACGCCCCAGGCGTAGGATTCGGACCAGAATTTGGAATTCTGATCTTCGACATTCCCCTACATCCCCTGCAACCTGGCGACATCATCCTTACTATCCTTAAAGTCTTATTAGAGTGAAAGTTATCCCCATAAATCCAACACGAGTCCTTTCAACATGCTTTGTCCTTACTCACATGTATCCTAAGTAAATTCCCAGGTAGGTGCCTTACTCACATGTATCCTAGGAAAATTCTCAGGAGGTCACCCAACATAGAATTACCCCAAGCTAAGCACGCTTAACTTTGAAATTCCTATAATCGAGCCACCGAAAAGGAAGGTGCACCTGTTGGTACAGGTATTATCTTTTAATTCTTTTAAGTCTTTCTTAACATTACTTTCACGTCCTTACAATCCCTCTCATTCAGATGTGGTATCGGTTCATTCATGTCTCCCTCCTAATCTCGGGTGTTACATGATTGTAACACCCACAAATTTTGGAAATTTGGATTTTTATTCAATTTGGATTTATTGGGTGTTATTTTAGATAATTTGAGGTGTTAATTGTTTTGTGGAGATTAGGATTTATTAAAGATTATGGAAAGAAATATGGTTAATTATTAAATTGTGGAATTTAATTATTGTATGATTTTGGTAAATGTGGAATAATGATAATTAAGTTATTGAGATTTAAGGATTGGTTGGTTATATATATATATAATTATGTTATGGGAATAATATAATTAGTAAAAAGAATATTAGATTTTGGGAAGCTAAAAAGGAGATGATTTAATTGGGTTATTAATGAAGAGAGAAGAAATTAACTAGGATGGAAGAGAAAAAGGAAAAGATGAGTTATTTGGGGAAAATAAATAATAATTATTATTGTTATATTAAAACCCCACTTCGAGAAACGTGTACTTCATTCCTCCTCATTCCTCTCTTCACCACATAAAAGAACCCTAGTCGCCGCCTATTTCAAGACGGGTCGAATGGGGAGCCCACAGGCCGACGCCAGGAGCGCGCAGTTGCCGAAGCCCGCCAGAAGGCGCGCGCTGCCAGCCACGATCGGGACGACGACGTCTCCACAGGCGTAACAAAGGCCTGGGCGTAGGCCGCCGTCTCAATCCGCGTCGGTCCATGCCCCAAGTCGATTGGC
>JBBPDI010000032.1:7329307-7347086 GCA_037974545.1 Cucumis variabilis | reverse complement strand
ATAAAAAGATATGAATGGAAGTATGCAATCAAACTCAACCAATAAGAATATGTAACTAAAATTAAATGCAAAAATAACTAGAAAGAGTTAAAGAAAAAGACACCGTAATTTTATAGTGGTTCGGTTAAACTCAACCTACATCCACTTTCCCAAGCGCCTCTTGGGATTTGACTGAAAATCTTCTTTTGACTCTTTCCACAAATTAGAGTCGAATCGCTACTTGCTCCTTTTTTGGGTTCAAGAGAAAACCCAATCCTTTCCACGGGTTAAGATCCAACCGTTACAATATGTTGAAGTTTTAAATCACACAAAATAAAACTCTCTAAAAGAGTGAGTATACAATTTGAGGCTCACAAATTTAATACTCACAATACAATAAGAATTCTCTTAAGAACAAGATGAAAAGAATAAAAATTGGAAGCTTTAGAGAGAATAACAATGTTAGCTTTTGTACTTTTTGAGGATTGTAAAGTTTAGTAATCTTGTTTTAAAATTTGAAAAAAGTGAAGTATTTAAAAAGAGGGAAAAGAAAAATTCAAAATCATTTTGGGTCATTGGATGTAAGTAAAAGAAAAATGAATGGTTGAGATTTAAACTCAATTAGCCTTTAGACACAATACAAATAATAATATAATAATATGTCTTTTCAAAATACTTTGTTTAAAACAAAATAAAGCAACTTTACAGTCGTTTAAAAAACTAGTCGTTAGACACAAAGAAAAATAATAATATTAAAGTCATTTTCTTTATAAAAGCCAATAAAACATAACCAAAAGCCACATTTGTTACTCCTCCATTGCACCAAGTGGCTTTCTCTAATTGGTTCAAATTGAATACCTTGCCGCCACGTCACTATCTCGGGTATTTTTTTCATTAAGCTTCTTTTAGCAATATTTTATTCGTTTGAACTTCGATTTGGGTGATTCAAGAGGCGTTAGAATCATTTTTCCAAGCTCTATGTTATGGACTATTTAAATTAATAAAATTGTCAATAAAAAAATTAAATTTTTTATCATCAAAACATTAATTAATTAATTAAAATAAATTAATTTGAGATTAAGAGCCAAAAAGCCAACAATGTCTAATAATTCATTATAAGCGTTGTCTTCTCGCCTCATCCAGTCATCAACTTCAAGAATGGAGTCCCTAGGGGTCAGATTAGGTTTCTAGGCTTACTTAGAATCAGGTCTAACAAAGTGGTTTTGGGGTGAAGGCTGGTTTTGTGGTTTGAGGACTATCTTCTTCCTATAATCCTTAATTTTGGATTTTTGGGAAGAAGTTCCTGAGGTTTCCTTATGGGTTTGGGAAATTTCAATGGTTTTCTGGTGTGTGCCAGCCATTTGAAGATGAAAGATGATTGAAGGTGATGAGTTTTTCGGTGAGAAGTAGATGTTAAAGGTGGGGAGAAATTTTACAGCGTGAGGAGTCTAATAAAAGCCTAAAAGAGCAAAGAATGGTTGTGTTCTTATTTATACGCACTGAGGCAATTATTATGCCTGTCTTCTCATTAAATGCATCTAACAAAAGGTTGGTGCATCCCTTTGAAACCCTAAACGACCATTCACATTTACAAATGCTTCAATTCCCTTATGTGATAGTCCTGGTGAAAAAGGTTTGAATTCTAAATTTTTTCGCTTAAATCCTATCACGTAAAGTTCACAAGTTTTCTCCATAGGAATAAAATATTCTAACTACCCTAAGTTACAAGATGATAAAGAAATGTGATAAAGAAAGCAGTAAAGAATGCGATGTAAATAATAATAAAGCAAAATGAAATAAAACTAATGTGATAGCAATTCACAAAACAATGCTTTCTGCATATATGGTATGATTTTATGGATAGATACAAAACGCATTCATGTGTTTTAAAGGTAAGTATTAGAAGGCGTTTTACAATAAGTCCACTGACAATTTATTACATTGGTCTCCTTCAATGTATGCCTTGATTCGTTGTCCATTCACCTAAAACACATTTGTTCCATCTAGTGAAGTAATCTCCACAGCACCATGCAGAAAGATTTGCTTGACCAAAAATTGTTCAGAATATCGCGAACGAAGCTTACCCAGAAACAGACGTAATCGTGAATTAAATAACAGCACTTTTTATCCAATGTGAAATTCACGTTTACAGATGTGGTTATCGTGTCATGACTTTGCCTTTTTCTTATAAATATTAGCATTCTCAGATGCTTGAGAATGCCATTCTTGATGTTTGTGCAATTGGAGTGATCTTGCCTCTTTTACGGTGCAATGGTTAAAGTTTAACCTTTTGCATGCTCATAATGCCTTGTGTTCCAACTCTAATAGCAAGTGGCAAGCTTTCAGAAAAACTATCGCGTAAGGGGACATCCCAATTGGCGTCTTGTATGTGGTATGGTATGCCCAAAGCGTAGAATCCAGATGATCTGTCCAATCCTTGTGGGAATGATTTACCATTTTTTTTATAAAATCTTCTTAATTTCCCTGTTGGATACTTCTCCTTTACCATTTGTTTGTAGATGATAGGCAGTGGCTATCTTATGGGTTATGTTGTACCTTGCAAGCAGCTTAGTGATGATGTGATTAACGAAATGGGATCCTTCGTTGTTGACAATTGCTCTAGGGGTCAGAAATGCATAAAGATGTTATTTTTTAGGAATTTACTCATTGTAACCGCATCATTCTTAACGCAGGAGATTGCTTCAACCCACTTCGAAACATAGTCTACAACCAACAAGATGTACACATGGTTGTCAAATTGAGGAAAGGGTCACATAAAGTATATTCCTCACACATCAAAGAGTTCAATCTCTAAGATGGGTTTCTAAGGCAACTCGTCACGATGATACATATTTCCCATTCTCTGACACCTGTTGATTTAACCACAAAATTCCTCGCGTCCTGAAAAAAGGTAGGCCAGAAATACCCATTTTGCAATACTTTTGCAGCCGTCTTTTATGAACCAAAATATCCTCTATATGGTGCTTCGTGACATGTGGCTAGTATGTCAGTAGTTTCATATTCAGGGACACGCCACCTTAATAGATGGTCTGGAACCAATTTGTAAAGCAAAAACTCATCCCACCTATAAAAGATACATTCATGAAACAACTTATTTCGTTGTTAGCTGTTAAAATCTTGCGGCCAAGCATTATAAACAAGATAGATGGTAATGTCTGCATACCAAGGTTCTTTTATCAAAACATGGAAGAGTTGCTCATTTGAAAATATTTCTTCAATATCTTTTTTTTTTTCGCGTTGAAATTCTCCATTCCTGAGATGTGATATAAAATTTATCAGGACGCAGTCTATGATCTCTAAATCAAACTCTTGGTGTAATAAAATTTATCTTATTAACCACAGTTTAGCGTCCTTTTTCACCATGAGATATCAGATCGCAAAATGATCAGAATGCACTGTAACTTTGGAGCCAATGATGTAACTCCTGAACTTTTCTATCGCAAAAAACTACCTCTAAAAATTCTTTCTCAATGGTGGTATAATTTTCTTGTGCTTCATTAAGAGTTTTGCTCGTGTAGTAGATTGGATGGATCATCTTATTGTTCTTCTAACCGAGCATAGCCTTTATCGCTGTATCACTTGCGTCACACATGAGTTCAAATGGTTGAGAGTAATCTGGTGTGATGAGGATAGGCATTGAGGTAAATGCGTATTTGATAGCCTAGAATGCTTGGTTGCACTTTTAATAAAAAAAAATAAAGTGTTGATTGGTGCATTATAGATTACTCAATGGTTGGGCGATCTGGGAGAACCCACAAATAAATCTTCTATAAAACGACTCGTGAATTGAATATAAATTTCGTACATTCTCGTAGAATCCTCGCATGTGTGTCCTCCAAATTGTCCCGCATTCTTAATCATTTGAAGCATCATTGGCTTGATCTAAATTATGAATTTTCCCCAAACACGGGGGATGCTATGCCTGGGTTGAAATCATAAAGGCTTGATGATGCATATGACCTGATGGGGCGGTCTGGATCATGGGTGAGATAAGCAGGATTCTGATCTGGAGCATGTTGTTGGTTGGCATGGTTGTTGTTTCGATTCTCTATGTTTGTTTGATTCTACCTCTGCAGTTGTCTACGATTCCTCTGAAATCTTCGTTTAATTTCAAGGTCAAGTTGGAATTCAGGTTGTTCAACTGCACTCATAAACTTGTTCATGAAATTTTCGGATAAAGTACCTGACTAAGAGCACTGAAACAGAATAAAACAGACATGAAGTTCTTTTGTGGTAAGCTTATAGTAAAGTAATCAAATTGCCTACTTTTTCTCTTTGTTTTCTTCTATTTTCATGCAGAAGATATCATTATTTTACATAAATAGCTATAGTAACTTGTATTTCTACAAGTTATCATTATCATGGAGAGCCAGTGATCTTGTATAGACGTATAGAAATATTTGATGAAGGAACTAACAATAACCCCTTTTCTTGAAGAAAATGAAATGTTAGGTATGCTTTATGATTTACAATCTCCAATTGAACACGAAAAAGAAACAGAGTAAAGTTTGGAGAATGACATGCCATTTAATATTGGTGTAGAATAGGAGACAACAAACATATTTTAGGAGTTATTAAATGAAGCACAGAATGAACTATACCTCGGTTGTTCAGAATTTTTCTCCAACTTTTTGGTTAAATTGAAGCATGTCTAGATTCTCAATGGTTGGAGTAACAAGTTCTTCGACATGTTATTAGAACTGTTAAAAGCAACGTTTTGAATGTGTGGTACTATTATTCCAAGTTTATTCTACGAAGAAAAACAAAAACTGCGTGACTTAGGTTTGAGATACGAGACTATTCATGAGTGTAAGTATGACTATGTATTGTACTAGAAGGAATTTGACGATTTGCAACATCGTCCAACTTGTGGTGAGTTTCGATCCAAGGTTAGTCCTAACAGAGGGAAAAGAATTTTGCATAAGGTATTGCGTCACTTTTCGTTGATATCAAGATTACAACCTTGTTTATATCGCACAAAAGCTTGTATGACATGAGATGGAATAAGGATAAACGAGTTGAAATAGAGAATGTGTTGAGTCATCCATCTGATGCAGAGGGATAAAAGCATTTATATTGTGAATTTCTTGATTTCGCTTTTGATGCATGGAACGTTCATTTGGGATTAGTGATAATTGGGGAAAATACAAGTTATTACAGCTTCTTAGGTAGAATAATGGGACCAAAACAAAAGATAAAAGAGCCAAAATGCATATCATATGTTGTAAATACATAATTATTTAGAAATGAACTTTACATGAACTTCATGCCTGTTTTTACCCCATTTTAGTGTCTAAACGCAAGATTACTATCAAAAGAAGAAATGTGAGAATCATAAAAGCTTGCTCCAAACTATACAATAAGAATCCCGTCTAGCAAGTACAATTTCTAGGTGAGAGACCATATCATCAAGCAAGGAAGATTCATTAGAAGACTAGAATATATGGTAGTTGAAGTTGATGTGACTTTGAAATGCTACAATCAGCACTGACATGCTCAGAAGAATACAAATTTCACGTCAAAAGTTGTCAATAAAAAAACTCCTTCATCAAGGAAGATACGCTTGAATGGGCCAATTTTAGAGGCCTGAATAGGTCAAAGCCTAGAGAGAGACATAAAGGAATAGTCTTTCCACTGTCTTTAAATTGTAGTTTTCTTATTCTTCTCCAGTCATACTGTAAGTGAGAGCTTAGAGTTTGAGTGGTGAAGGTTCCATTTCACATTCCCCCTAACTTGTATTCATTACCATTCTTTTGCCTTCCCTTTTTGTATTTTTTGTGTAATATTTGTACTGTTCATATTGTACAGTGGCCAAATGCCTACATTTTTATATATATATATATTACAAGTTTATACATTTTCAATCCATCATTTCTTGAGTTTTCACTTGTCAATGTGTTATTGGTAGTTAGTATTGTGATAAGTTCTAGGTTAAGAAGTTCAACTTATAATTCTTGTCGCGTTAGTTGAGCTATGTTCATCGCTTGGCCAACATATATCCCTAACTATCTAAGAGAACAAGTAGCAAGAATAAGGCTAACGCACGTAAGGATGAGCGTGGAAACAAACTCTACCTTGCAAGATAACTTCTAGTATTTGTATCTTGAAAGTTGCACAAGTGTGAACGTAGACTCCAAGAGGTTGCTGTTCTTAAACGCGAAGATCTTTAAGGTTTATAAGTGAATCCTTCTAAATATATCTTGCGTAATCATGTGTAGTCACTTGTAACCCAAAAGGTGAGCAAGTGTGGTGTCTAAAAACTTCGAGAGAAGCTTGCCTTAATCATAAGATGATTAAGCAAGTTGTGTCGCATCCAAGCTCTCGCATTGCTTAATCGCCTAATAATGCGTAAACCTTCCTTTACATCTTTCTTGCACACAAGTTAGTTCACATTTCCATTTTGCATCCATCCCCATTTCTTTACAAAAGCTTTAGGTGTATATAGATAGTTTTACTGCTAGTTCAAATTATTTTATACTCTATTAAGTTAATTCTTTTATACCGCTTGATTGAAAAGTAGACTCTAGAACTAAGATTTGGTATCAGTTTTCCGTGTTCAACACTGGATCACCCAAATAAGCCTATTGCTTCGCTTATACTTAGGCAAGCAGTAGGAAAACTTGTACTCAACGAGAACTCAGTAGTTATACGATGAAGAGGTATATAATGAGTACTTCACATACCATGATCATGACTAATAACTTATCGCATTGAATTAATTATGTACTTAGATAGTACTGAGACTAAATAGAAGCTTCGAAGAAAGGCAATTCCATTTTGAAGCTTCCACAAGCAATTAACTTCAGATGGGTTTAATTTGTTTGTGAATATGAATACCTTATACAATATGTGGCCGATGGTGTTAATTCCTTATAATTTGTCACCTTGGAAATGCAGGAGAGTCTAACTTCTTCATGTCATTGCTCACACTTGGTCCAAGATCTCCTGATATAGAAATTGATGTTTACTTACACCTTTGTCATTGATTATGAACTTTTGGTGTGCGTACATATGATTCTTTTACCGATCATGTTGTTTAATTGTATGCAGCCTTATTGTGGACAATTAATGACTTTCCAGCGTATGGTGACTTATTCGAGTGGAGTAAGAAAGGGTATCATACATGTCCTATATGTATGAAAGATAAATCGTCATTTGGGATAAGAGGTAAAATATCTTTCATGGGACATCGACATTATCTTCTAGAGAATCACGTTTGTAGTACAAGTAAGCTACATGATGGATAGGTAGAGCGTAAAACTTTTCCAGTTGTACTTAATCGACATGATATCTTGAAACAACTAGATTCGTTAGAGTTTCCAGTTATGAGTAAACACCACTCACTTAAAGATAAGAAAAAAAAGAGAGCTCTCAATTGGACTAAGTATCTTTTTTTAATTTCTTTATTGGACAAGACTACTTCTACGTCATAAATTGGATGCAATACATATTGAAAAGAATGTTTATGACAACTTGGTTGGTACGCTATTAAATATTGAAGGAAAAATAAAAGATACCACGAATGCTTGGTTGGACCTACAAGTTTTCAGTTAAAAAATAAGAAAGGATTAGCTTGTGGAATTTTGATTGTGTAGGGTAGGTTCTCTGTTAATGTGTCTATTCGATAAGTCATTCGTTCTGGCCACTGTACAAGAAATACTCACTATGTACCTCTTTGTCCCACAAATACCAGGTCATCGTTGAGCATAAGTTTTTCTACTGCTAGCCCAAACACAAGCAAAGCAGTAGATTTACCTGAGTGATCTAGGATCAAACACAAGGAATTGATTGCAGACATTAGTTCTAAGAATTACTTATCCCTTAAGCAGTATAAAAAATTAAAGAATAACAAATGTAAGAAATGTAAGATTAAGCTAATCTACAAAAATCGACATCGAGAGTCTACAAAGAGGGAATGAAATGATGAAATGGTAACATGAACTAACTTGTATGCGAGAAGTGAGTGAAAGTATGTATATGCATTATAACACGATTAAGTAATGTGATAGCCTTTATGAGATATAACTTACTCAATCATGTTTATAATTAAGGCGTGCTTCTCTCGAAGTTATTATACGCCACAGATGGTCACCTTTCGGGATCCATATGACTAAGTATGATCAGGCGAGATATATCTAAAAGAATTTACTTATAAATCATGTAGGACTCTGCAATTAAGGGCAATAACCTTTTAGCGTCCAATGCCTACACTTGTTCACCTTTTGGCATACAACTGATGGAAATTGTCTCGAAAAGGAAGAGAACTCTTCCTTACGTACATTAGCCATGTCCTTGGTACTTATCCTCTTAAGTAGTTGGGGACTTACGTTGGCCAAGTGATGAGAATAACTCAACTAATGCGATAAGATTGATAAGTGAAACTTCCTATCAAAACTTATCAACAATAACACATTAGCTGATGGAAAGTAAAGACATGATGGATTGAAAAGGTATAATATATATAAAGAAAGTAGGCCATCAGCCAAGGTACAATATGAACAGTATAAATATTACACAGAGAATAAAAGTATGAAAGATAGAAGAATGGGGGAGAATACAAATTGGGAAGAACAAGAAATAACTTCTCTCCATTCAGAGTATAATCTCTCACTTACAGTATGACCGAAGAAGAAGAAGAAAAACTTTATAGCCGACGAAAAGGCTATTCCTTTGTACTTTTCTCTTTAGACCTTTGCCCATATAGACCTCGACTCTTACAGGCCTTCTCTGCTTGGTGGGGATGAAGTCTTTTTATAGACAACTTTTGGTGAAAAACTTCTGCTCTTCTGAGATTGTCATCGTTGATTGCAGCCTTGTGAAGTCATATCAACTCCAACTACCATTTTTGTCTTCTAGTGAACCTTCCTCGAGTGATGACATGATTCCTCGTTTGGAGATGTTAATCACCAAATGAGCTCTCATTACGTAGTTCTTGCGCGAGATGTCTCCTTTGATTCACTAGTTTCTTCCTTTTTATTCATCATACATTTAGACATGACAATCGCGTAAAATATGCATAATGCTTATGTAAGATGTATTTCTGAATACTTAAGTATTTACAACATAATTTACGCGCTTTGATCCTCTTCTTATGCTTTTTGACCCCATTATTCTAGTAAAAGAGGCTATAATAATTGGTATTTGTACACGTTATCAAGGATATACACCTAATAGAAGTTGGAAACAAATTTGTGAAGCTGTATGCAACATACATGTTGACTAGTAGTGAGCGAGTTGGAGTTGTGTTTTACAAGTATCTAAAATCAGTTAAGTTTCCCAATGGATTTGTTTCTAATATTTCACGATGTATGAATGATAGAGAAGGTAAAATATCAGGTCTTAGAACACACAACTGTTCTGTTTTGCTACATCGACTTCTCTTTATTGATGTTCAAGCATATCTACTAAAAAATGTGTCCATTGTGTTACTGAATTGTGTGGTTTTTTCGTGACTTGTATGCATGAGCCATACAAATAAGTGATTTGGACCGATTGCAATCAGATATCATAATCAAACATTGTAAATTGAAAAAAATATTCTCACTTGCCTTCTTTGACGTAATGATAGTTCTTGTCATTCACCTATCGTATGAAACTAAAGTTACTGGTTTGGTCTCTTACAGTTGTATGTATCACATTAAAAGAAGTCTACGCATGTTGAAACAATTTGTCTGAAACAAAGAACATCCTGAGGGGTCTATTGCAGAAGCATATGCAATGAATTAATTGAGACTTTTTATTCAATATATCTAAGTGGGATTGAAACTCAATTTAATAGAGATGAACGAAATGATGATAGCATTTCTGATAACAAGGTAATTTGTGAGTTTGAAGTGTTCATGCATAAAGTACAACCATTAAGGGCGTCAAGTTTACGAACTCTATCACAGGAAGAGAAACGCCTTGCACATTGATACATCTTCAACAATGTAGATGAAATAGAGGACTACTGCAAGTATGCATTTTTTACATTATTCATCAGTAACCCTTTTAAGTCTTTGTTATGGTCATCACACAAACTGACAATTATCTACTTTAGAAAACACTTAGACGTTGATACATCATCACGCTCAAACCACTTCTAACTTATTTAAAAGACATCATGAGCATTTCTTGATTGGTTAAAAGGTCAGGTATATAGAGTACATGAATTTGAGAATTGGTATATGCTTATTTCAGAATTTCTATTCATTTACATTAATTTCAGGTTTTAGAAATGCGTGAGAGAGAACCTTTCTCATGATTTCTTCTCACTTGCAACGGGACCTTCACTTGATGTTCACTCTTACAGTAGATATATTATCAGTGGAGTACGATTTCACACAGTAGAGCGTGATTTTCAACGCACTATATAAAACAATGGAGCCATGGTAGTTGGTGAAAACAGTGACAGTGGAAGTGTCTGCAATAATTTATGTGGTGTTTCAGATGATGTTCCTTTCGTTCAATATTTGCTGGGATGACGTGTTTGACTATTCAAGTATAAATGGTTTGACACAAAATAACAAAAGCCATAAGACATACATGGAATTAGGGTACAAATTAATCTACACATCGTATTTTTGGTTCTTTGAGGAATTAACCATTCTCGCAATCCATGAACATCGTCTTTTACCTCGTTTATCCAAAAATGCTGCCAATTGAAAAGTTGTTCAAGTGGTTCAAATAAACGTGTATAGGATGTGCCCTAAGTGGAAGATGTTGAGAATAAGTAACTAAATGTTTTGGAAATCGTTGTCTTACACCGTGTGGATGAACACATTAAGGATGACAGTCTGTGAAAACCTAACATTGATCGTACAGTAGTGTGGATAGACCGATTGTGTGTTCTATCATTGATGACTTCATAAATGATGACGATGAACAAGTATCACCTCAAAGTGGATCAAGCAACAACGAATAATAATGACTAATCACATATTGACATATTTCATTTTTTTAATGCTTCTAAATCTTAGAAAATGTTCAATTGAAGTGTTATCTGCATTGCCACTAGCAACTTCTATTTCCATCTAATCCATCGGAGTCATAATGAGTGATCATGAATCATATTTTCCTGCACAATCATAATATGATTTATGTTTTTTTTTTTCCTTTTATTTTTCTTGAATGTTGAAGGTCTGCAACAGTAATAAAATATCAAATAGAATTCTCTTCAACACACGTTTAATAATTTTTTTAATTCCAGGGATGTTCCATCTCTCAAAGTTTCTTGTCCATCATTTTCCATTCCAAGGATGAAAAGAGCAACAGCTTGAACATCCATAGTTGGCCAATCTGGTGATACCACTTGGGATTGCATAGCATCTCCTAGAGCTTCGTAAGGCATATAACTTATCAACTAACACAAGCTACGTCTAGCATGTTGGTGACACCATCGTTTCTCCATCTATGAACTGTACACCCCAAAAACAAGAACAAAGCAAATTCTCTATTGACGAGTAGTGCAATAGATCGACTTTTGAAAGATATTTTCTGCTGGACTAATGACAGTAAAAATTAAGTGGAATTAACCTATAATGCATCTAGTTAACAACCAGATAGTGCACTTAGATAATAAGCAGATTGTGCACCCAGTTAACAAAATAACATAGAATTATTCATCGATACAAAGTAAAATGAATAAACAACAATCTCAATACGTACCCAGTTCAACTATTTTACAAATCGAGCGATGGCACAACGATTATATACCTGTACAATTCAATAACAAGTAAAGAACTTGTGATGAACTCTAATAAATGCTTTAATTCAGTGAAATATCTTGTTCAATGAACTTCAGCCAAAACCATAGTTAATATAAACTGATTATTGTTAGTGAGCTTCCTTACAATGTACACAATAAACAAGGGAGCAAACTTGAAGTATATAAATCAGTGTGATGAGAAAATTCAACATCTTAACCGACATTAAGAATACTATGCACAAAGAAGAGTTTTAGATGAGAAGATGTAAGTTAAAATAATAGAAGGTATAAAAATGAAACAACCTTTTTAAGTCACAAAACATCATATTACTTAAGCTCTATTAAAAAATAAAAAGGAATGCTAATACTAGCAAAAGAAAATAATTTCAGTAAAATAGATTTAAACATATAACAAGAATTGGCTCTTGCTCTGTGAAGAAAAGCTTCGAACTTTACCCAAAATTTTTTATTCAGTTGCATAACAATTACTTACAAGTATACAATTAAATCACATTAACAAGTAAAGCACAAACAGTGAAATAGATATAAACTTTCTTCCCGATAGTTCAAGATTGAAGCAACTTACTTCAAGAATATTTTTTTAATAATGCAAAGTACCCAAAGGAAAGTCAGTGCCTTCAGCATCTAGATTCAAATCAGCAACAAAGGTCAAAATGTATTATTCCCTAGTAGCACCACCATGCATGTATCGAGGGTGCACGAAGAGTTGTGCCATAACCTACAGAGGTTTAATTGTGGTTCCCTGCAAGATGGTAATGCATGTATCGAGGGTGCACAAAGAGTTGTGCCATAACCTACATAGGTTTAATTATGGTTCCCTGCAAGACGGTAATGCAAACTCAATATCAGTGAGGTCCTCAAACTCAAAGGTACTACAAAGTGACATAAGGAATATATGAATTACAAGCCCCTTTCCCCATATTTAAGCAATAAAAATAAAACCATTTTCTTATTCAGTATGCTGATATCTAAATACATTAATAAAAAAAGAAATCCAAATATATAAGAAATAAAATTACCTGAAGCTCTTTAGCAACAACCACTTCATCAAAGTTTGCATTAGTTTCTTATGAAAATCATACAAACAGTAGAAGCTTAATTTGCAAAATTAATGTGGCCACAATATTTTCTCTTAGAGAAAATTAATATACACTTTGGATCCCAAACAATACAGTTAATAAAGAAACAAAACATTCATTTTCTTTCCAAGAATTTCCTTAACTTAGTTATAAAGGAATAAATCTCAGTCTGGATATAAAGTACTAAATGACCAAATGAAAAATTAATTCATTGAAAAACAACATAAATAACATAGAGCTATTGATGTTAATGAGAACATAAATGCACTACAATATATGTTGGTGGACCCATTTGTGAATGATTCAACTTAGGTAGATATGTTTATTCAAAGCTATACTAAAGATTTTAATTTCTCTGTCTTTACTTTTTTCTCCCTTTCAAGGAAGAATTTTACGAGCTTCTTAGAACTTGGCCATTTCTTTGAATCCTTCACTACACATGTAGCAACCATTTCTTTGAACGACTGAAATCAATTTTTTTCATAAATTTTTAGTACAAAAGGAATATATAAACGAGAAAAGGGAGGAAAATATACCGAAAGCTCCTAAAATAACAAAATATAAAAAAGAAAACTGTACAAATAGGAGGGTTTTTAAAGCTTCTTACGAGTTTACATACCTTAGAAAATCTCTTATCTCTTTCATAGTCAAGACCAGGCGGAGCATTTTGTAGTGTCATTAGCAAAACCTGTAAAACCAAAGAATCGAGTAACATACAAAAGTTGAACTTGGTCAATTGCAGCAGTCAGACTAATTTCACAAGGTTTCCTTGTTCACGGAGAAAATGACAACGCCAAAGAACAAGTGAGAAAAGAAAGTTAAACTTAAACAACTACCCTTGCAAGGACTTGAGTTGTTCTTGAAGTTCTTTGTCAAGCCTTCAAGTAACAACATAAACCATCCAAAAACACAAGGTAAATTTTATATTATTGAAACATAATTTACAGGGAATAAAGTTAAGTAACAAAACCATGTTTTCATGGTAAACAACAATTTTGTTAATGCATAAAATACACTACAGGCAACACCTCCTCAGAAGACAAAACCAATAAACTGCAAAAGTTAAAATGAACAGGGAAAAAAAGACAATGTATCACTAAGATATTGTGTAAACCCTAACCAATAAGCAACACAACAAAAGACATTTAAAATAAAAAAATAATTAAATAAAAGGACACAATCAATAGAATCCAAACCTTCTAAACATATTGCAAAGCATAGATGTATAATTCCAACATATGTTGCCAACACAATGAATCCAAATTGTCTGGAAGGGACCAACCTACTAGTCCAACCTTCAATTTCCTTAATATTCATATCAAAACGAGGACTAATAACCCCATACTTGTTCAGCCTGCCGTTTAGTTCAACAACAAATTTTCCAGATCTATGATCATCGACAAACTTAAATTCATAGTCGTGCTTCTGCATAACCAAAAGAAAAAGTTGATCATGACTTGTCGTTTCCCCCTCTTCTCTACATTGTACATGCTCTTAAGAGCATCATTCAAAACACTACAAGGAAGGGTAGGAAACTTAACATCAAACTGCAAATAAAAAGGAAGATGTATAATTTGCAAGAGAGAAGAAAAATAGATTTTGGGGTAAATATTTTGTAAACCTAAACCCAAACTATACTATCAACATCAAAGCCTACTGCATTTTCACTCCTCTACAGTTCCAACACCTATGATATTTTGAGAGTAAAGTTTAACATCACTAACCAGAAAAGAGATATGAAAGAATATTTATCAGGATTGGGTTAATTGAACTTAGTAGCAAACTAAGAAAAGCTGAGGCATAGTTATTTCACCAATTACTAAAATATCACATTTCTATTTTTTTTTCCCTTCATAGCTCATATTGAACCCCCCCACCCCCAAACAATAATAAGAAAAAAAAAAAAAAAGACAATTCCCTTGGTCTCTTCTAATGTTAGACACTTGAAGCAAAAAACATCTCCTTTACCAACATTTTACTCAAGAAAAAGACAAGAATTTTTAAAAGAGAGTTTTAAATCGGTTCCAATTCCTCGCTGAAACTAAGCTTTCAGCTCGGAGATTATCAAAATCTCTTATTCTTAGCAATTGGAGCACCTTATGTGGCTTCTTGTTCTTTTAGCCACTGCTTTGGATAATTTTGTCCTCTGATTCATCATTATAGCTTAACTACCTTGCTATCAATTATGTTTTTTTTTTTTTTTTTTTGTATAGATGTAATTCATTAGAAACTTCTTTTGTCTTCCACCACATCACAATAATGAATACTCTATATTATATTAGTAGTTTCATATTCTATCGAAAATCCAGACAAATTAGCCTAACAAATAGTTAACTTCGAATAGAATACAACAATCACATATACTTCATAGAAATTTGGTATGGACAAAATAATAAAAAAACAAATGAGCAATCAAACAGTAGGAGCAAATATCTCACCTACTAGGTGCTACGTAAGATATTAACTTCATCTTCCTCAATCAATCACAAATGCTAATAAGATCACACTTAATGCAAATCCAGAAACCCCAATTTATATATTTTAGAACAATGTGGATGATCAACACAGAACATAACATAAAAACCAAATGATAAGCTTAATATAGACGAAATCAAATGCGGTAAAGAAAAAATGGCTACAAATTTGATTCCCAACATAGCAAAGAATGACGCAAATGCATTGACAACCTATAGAGATACAGATAACCAAGATTTCTCTATGCCATTCGCGACATTTTAACCAAACAGAGAACGATGAAATGGAAAAGGCAAAAACAAGTACAAGAAAACGGATTACCTAAAATTCATTCATGTCAATATTTGAATATGACCTTAACAGCAAAGAACAAAGATAAGATTCAGTCATGCACAATGTCTTAAAATAAAAAACAGGTAAGTCATGGCCACTTTTCACGAGCGTTGTCGGAGTGGGTCACCGTTAGACGTTTAGGGAGTTGTTCGCGTGGAGTCATTCATGCGTACTCGTTCGAGTGTAGCTAATCTGTTTCTGGATGCCATGGATCACCTTCAAACAATCAACCAAATGTGGAGGTGGAAAATGGGGTTTTGGGCTAGTTCGTGGAGACGGAGAGAAAGGATGGGGAATGGAAAGCCATGGGAGAGGGTCGAGGGAATAATGAAAGATGTCAAGGGTAAGAGGGAAAATCGTGAAGTGGGGGAGGGAAATAAAAAAGTTAAATTTTTGTAAAAAAATTGTACTACACTTAGATGTGAAAAAAAATGTCAAGTAAAGCTAACGTAAAATAATTCAAAAAGTTTCTTGAAAATTTTGTTTTCTTCAAACTATATTTGACGTTTTTTCGCGTCAAGTAAAATTTTGTTGCAAAAAAAAAATGTCAAGTAAAAGCTAACATAAAATAGTTTAGAAAATTCTATGAAAACTCTACTTTTTTTAAAATTATACTTGACGTTTTTCCTTTAAAATGGTCAATACTTGACTTTTTTTTTTTAATAAAAATGTCATGTATGCAAAAGTAGATAATGTCAAGTAAACCTCTTTTTTGTTGTAATGGAAGTTCCTGCATGACTTGCATGTTGTTCCAAACTTGAACATGCCCATCACTTTATATTGAGATAAGAGTGGGGCATATTGCTGATCCATTTACAAAGACTCTCACGACTAAAGTGTTCATGGGGCTTCTAAAAAGTCTAAGTCTGCAAATTATGTACATTAGGTAATCTAGGACAAGTGAGTGATGTGTAATAGGTATGAGGATGTCCTAGTTTATTGTATTTGTATATATAAGTTTTATGTAATATACTTGTACATTATATCATTTTCAATGTCAGAGGATTACTTTATTATATACATCCCCAAGAGACTAGAGTTTTAATCCAAGTGGGAATTTCTTGAAATTTATATCCTAAAACTCATAGATTGTAAATATAATAAATTGACTGTTGTTAATAAAGTGTTATTATTTGTAATAATTGTTATTGATTATATTATTAGTTTTGTCTTAATAACACAAATCCAATAATTGAACAATATGTAAGAGACATACATGTATCAATGTTTAAGATCAGCTTAAAGGGTCTATAGTAGTATAGGGATAAGGTTGGGTACCTTCTCTTGGTAACACTATAGATATGACTCACTTTATATTTGATACAAAGCAATCATTGAACGTATTCAGGTAATTAACATATAAGTGATGATATCCTATGCAATAAGTTTGCATAAGACCAGACCGCGAAATAGTAACCACTAGATGTAACTCCGTTAACTAGTTAGGTTTCTATTTCATTAGGATGACCTAGGTAACTTAGTCTTAATCTTAAGTGTATTATGAATTTCTATTCACAAGAGATTGTCCTTTGATTTGTATGGGTGAAAATGGTCAGATTGCCAACACAATAAGCTTATCATTTTGAGGACAAGACCGAGTGAGGAGCTAGAAACATAATTACACAAGATAGAATTCACTCATTTCCTACTTTAGGATAAGTAGATGAGTGTTCCCTTAAATGGTGTCTCCAAGATTTGAACAAAGGGACCTACCCTCTCTATGGCACGAGAAGGGTTTCTGTTTATTGGTAGGACCATAAATAGGTTGTCCATTAGAGGAGCACACATATTTAAGGATTAGAGGTAACTCAAAGGTAAAACGATAATTTGACCTAGTTGATGTTACAAACACTCGTGAAGAACTAACTTAGTGTTATTGGTCTATATCTGTAGACATAAAAATATATCTACAGTCAGAAGAGTTCAGTTGTGAGTCTTTAGTGAAGTGTACATACAATTAACGAATATTAATTAATGTGGTTAATGAGTTTAGCCAATTAATCTCATATCATTGTAGCTTTTAATCTCTAGTTCGATTAGGTCTCATTTCGAGTTCGTAAAGGATAGTGAGTTTTATTTATATTGGTTGTAATTAGAAATGTTCAAAATTTCTTTGGGAATTAGTTTAATGTATAGTGATACATTATAATATAAAGTTTATCAAACTTTATTATATAAATTTAAT
>JBBPDI010000032.1:7308629-7329207 GCA_037974545.1 Cucumis variabilis | reverse complement strand
CACAAAAATTCTTTTTGTCAAGATGGTTAGGTAAGTACCCCTTACAACTATTTTAATTTTCTAATGTACACGACCTTGTCTATATACCTTGCATAATCTTTTACCTTTTTGTATATCAATTCACATCTTGTCAAATGGGTGCCAAACGGGAACAAGAAGTACATTATGGTAGACGCAAAACACACTCTCAACAGGGAACAATAGGTGACTACACAGCAAAATGACTCCCATTTTTACAAACAGATTTGGAAAACGAGGCTACCAAAAAAGTGCATGTTTTTCTTATGGTCCATAAATCATGAATGCATAAACACCCTTGATTTTGTACAAAAAAGAATGCTTATGAAATGACTCAGTCCTAACATCTGCTACCTTTGTAAATCAGCAAGTGAAGACATAAATCACCTCTTTCTTAGTTGTCATTTTGCAAAACAACTTTGGAACAGATTAACAAATCAAATTGGGTTAGTCTTCAATACTAAGAACATCCAATCTCTAAGCCTTTCCCTAAGTAGTCTGAAGCATACAAGCAGAAATAATATAATCTCTCTCTCTATTGGAGTGGCTCTGCTATGGTCGCTTTGGAAAAAAAAGAAATGATAGAATTTTCAATAATTCATAAAGAGAAATGGCAAACATTTGAGAGGATATCAGTAATCTTATAGGGTTGTGATCTAGTAGGGATAAGAGGTTCAAAAACTACAATCCAACAACCATCTCTTTAAATTTCAAACCGTTGTTAGATTAATGTATAACATGGGTTTACTCAAGCCAATGTAACATTCTATGTAACACCCCTCTTGAATAAATTTGTGGCATAGACTTTACTATGTCACTAGTTACTATTTCAAAAAAAAAAAAAAACTTTGGGTGAAATTTGGAATAAAATTTGTGGTACAACCAAATTTTAATTTTAAATTTGAGGATAAAATCTAAATTTGGAAAGATTTAAAGATTTTGATTATCTCAAATGTGAAATTCGAGATTTATCTCCAAATAAAATCTTTTAAGATAACATAAGATAATAAGATTTTTTTAAAAAGAAATTTATCATAAAAAAAATATTTGAGATCATTCCAAATCATATTAGGAATTAGACTTGTTGACCCTATACATACCTAAGTCATTCTTTTCTCATCAAGTATAAGAAAGCAATCTTATGAAGAAAGGTATAAAAAACTTTTCTTCTCTATTTTCCTTTTCTTTTCTTCTCTCTTCTTTTTTTCCTAACAATTTTTTTTCTAACTCTATTTTCTTCTCTTTTTTAGCTTTCTTTTCTTCTTCCTTTTTTTTTCAAACTATTTTTTAAAAATTTTTCTTTTTTGTTCTTTTTTTTTTAGGTCTCTTTCTTTCTTTTCTTCTTCTTTATTTTTTTAAACTTTCAGCTTTTCTTTTCATTCTTTCTTTATAAGAACTAGAATTTTCACGCCTCTTTTTGCTTCAATACATATTTTCAAAACATGAACTCTCCTTTTTTTTTTCTCTTTTTTTTACTATTGTTTGCATAGGTGACTCTGCCTTTAGCGATCCAATTTCTACTAGAAACCATCATACATTTACTTTACTGTTCAATCCCACTCCTAGTATGAAACGATCAGGCACCTGCGCTCTATTTTTTTGTCAGTAATTCAACTTCTACTAGAAACGATCGGACATTTACTCATCTGTCAAATCATACTTGTAGTAGGAATGATCGAACACCTTCGTTCTACTTCACCATCACCGATCTAACTTCTACTAGGAACGATCGAGCACTTTACCATTTGATCACACTCCTAATAGGAACGATCGAGCACATTCTTTTGCTTTGTCATCAGCGATCTAACTTCTACTAGAAATGATTGAGCATTTACTTTGCTATAAGATCACATTTCTAGTATGAACGACCAAGAACATTCAGTCTTCTTTGCCGTCAACGATCCAACTCTACTAGAAACGATCAGGCATTTACCTTGCTGTCAAATCAGACTTCTAGTAGAAACTATCAAACACCTTCATTCTGCTCTGGTGTCAGTGATACAACTTTTACTAGGAACGATCAAACATTTACTTTGCCGTCAGATCCCACTTTTATTAGGAACGATCAGGCACATTCATTTTGCTTGATTGCCGTCAGTGATCAAACTTCTACTAGAAACGAATGAGCATTTAGTTTGCTGTTAGATCACACTTCTAGTAGGAACAATTGGCCACATTCCTCTACTTTGCAATCAGCAATCCAACTTTAACTAGAAAAAATTGGGTGTTTACTTTACCATCAGATCACAGTTCTAGTAGGAAGGATTAAGCACCTTTGTTCTGCTCTACTATCAGTGATCCAACTTCTACTAAGAACGATCGAACATTTACTTTTCTGTCAGATCCCACTCTTGTAGGAACAATCGGACACATTCATTCTACTTTGGTGTTAGGAATCCAACTTCTTCAAGAAATGATCGAGCATTTACTTTGTTGTCAGATCACACTTTTAGTAGGAACAATCAAGCACATTTGCTCTACTTTTTCACCAGTGATCCAACTTCTACTAAAAATGATCGTGTATTTACCTTGCTATGAAATCACACTTTTAGTAGGAACGATCGAGCATCTTTGTTCTGCTCGCATGTCAGCGATACAACTTTTATTAGAAACGATCAGTCATTTACTTTGCCGACAGATCCCACATTGAGTAGGAACTAATAGGCTCTTTCATTCTGCTCTACTGTCAGCGATCTAACTTCTACTAGGAACCATCAATATTTACTTTGTCGTTAGATCTCACTCCTAATAGGAACAATTGAGCACATTCATTCTGCTTTGTCGTTAGCCATCCAACTTCTATAAGAAAGAATTGAGCATTTACTTTGTCCTCTCTCACTTTTTTAGTTGGAATGATCGAGCACATTCAATTTACTTTTCATCAGCGATTCAACTTCTACAAGGAATAATCAAAGATTTCCTTTGTTGTCAGATTCCACTTCTAATAGGAATGATCGGGCACATTCCTTTGCTCTGCCATCAACTTGAAGAGGCAAAACTTTACCATCTTCATTTTGGAGAGGTCGAGGTAAAGTTGCATCATCGTCACCTTCTTGGAGAGGCGGTGGCGAAGCTGCACCATCGTCGTCTTCTTGAAGACGCGGAGGAGGAGTTGCATGCTTAGATGAGGGATTGTGTACTTTGTATATGCCTTGCGAAATAAGACCAAGAAGGTGACGATGATGCTGATGTGTACAATGGTTGTTTGTTTGTTTGTGTCATGTTGATGTGTCATTGAATACGGATCATTGCATGCAAAATTCTTTCTGATATTCCCTTCATCATACGAATTGACATGATTATTGCACGCAAAATGCTCCCAATGTCTCCACCACCTACTTCTAAATCCGCAAAGTGCAAGTTTTCCTATTGCTTGTCCAAGTGTAAGCAAAGTAGTAGGTTTACCTGGGTGATCTAGAGTCGAACACAAAGAATTGATATCAAAGCTTAGTTCTAGGGCTACTTATCAGCTAGGTGTCGTGACAATTGAGTTAAAAGAATATAAAAAGAATTAAAATTACATATCCACACTTAGAGACTCATGCACAAGAGAATAAATTATGACAAAATGGAGGATTGAGCAAACTAACTTGCATTGAGGAAGGTGGTGAAGGAAGGTCTCATGATATCAGGCGAATAAGCTATATAACCACCTCAATATGATATAACTCGCCAAGCTATCTTATGATTAAGGTATGCTCCTCTTGGAGTCATTGCATGCCACACTTAGTCTCCTTTCGAGACCCAAATGACTAAGGCTAGCTAAGTGAGCCTAGAAATATTTATTTATGCTACTTAGAGTGCTTCACATGTAAAGACATCAACCTCTCGGTGGCTATTGTCCACACTTGTTCACTTTTTGGAAAACAAATGAAGGAAATTATCTCACAAGGTTGAGAAAATTCTTCCTTGTTTAGCCACGTCTTTACTACTTACCCTCTCGGGTAGTTGGCGACATACACTAGCCGAGTGTAGAATGTAGTTTGACTAACACACTAAGCATTATAAATAAAGATTACTTATAGAGAATGTATGATAAACCTAGACTACAAATAACATAAAGACAGATGAACAATAGAGAAATGGATGGATGGAAAAGTGTATAAATATACATTGTATTAAAAGAATAAAGGTCTTTGGCCACTCTACAATATAAAAAACTACAATGTAAAGAAATAATAAAATGGAAGGAGGAGAAAAGAAAATACAAGTTAGCGGGAGAAAGGAATGGGATCTTCTTCATTCAGACTACAAACATTCACTCCACAGACTGACCGAAGAAGATAAAGAAATGTTGTACAAACAGTGGTAAGGCTAATCCTTGTCACATCTCTCTAGGTTTTTGTCCATTAAGATCGTTATGACTCATACGAGCCTTCTTTTCTTGATGGAGATGGAGCTTCTTATATAGTTAACTTTTTATGGTTAATCTATCATTCTGACCAAGTCAACGCCGAAAGTTGTCCACTTTGTCAGATCACATCACTCCATCTATCGCTTTTGTCTTCTATCGAACTGTTCTCGTATGATGATTTGGTCTTTTCACCTTGTCTCTATGTGACTTCCTCTATGATTCGTCATCTTACCCTTCTGTTAATAATCATACGTTTAGACACTAAAAATTGGGTAAAGTAGGCATGAAGCTTCGTTTAAAGTGGACTTCTGGATAATTATGTATTTATAACATAAATCACGTGTTTTGGCATATTTATCATACATTTTGATCCCATTATTTTACCTAAAAGGCTATAATAACTTGTATTTTTACCTTCTTCTATTTCACATTATCCTAGCCGCACACCTCATCCCTCTCTGGTTAAACCCTAATGTTCCGATGATTGTCCTGTAGCGTCTTTTATCCATGCACAGCAGTCTCAAAGCTCCATCGCAAAGCCCTTTGTTTTTCGTCAAGCGTCTGTGTCACAACACTTTTGTCCGCATCAAGCTTCAATGTTGCCCACCATTGTCCTCCGTTCACGTTCGACGTATAGTTCAGAGGAGTTCTAACCATAAGTTGCCATCATGTCCAACCCATATCTCTCCGTTTGTTGTCGCACACGGTTCTTTGGCTAGTGTTGTTCGCGCGCTAGATTCAACCCATAGAGAGCCAAACCCAAGCCGTTTTCCAGTCAAGCAAGACGACTCCTCCAATTTCGAGTCACGTGAACACAACATCCTTGACCCAAGTCGTCCAAGATTATTTTCATTATTACTCGACTCGCGTAAGCCACACCAAGCTACTAGCTGATTTAAGCCAACACTTCGGTGTGTTTTTAATGAATTTTGACATGGTTTATTTAAAGAACTAAATTTAGAATAAACTGAGATAAAAAATTAGATTCTTTTCTTATTGAAGGTGCTATTGGAGAAGGAACATTTGAGCTCTGGGATTTCTTGTGCTGGTTATTGAAGCATTGTTTCTCTTCAACAATCGGGACGTAGGGTTAGTAAATGGTGAATGAAAATTATATTCAGTCTAGGCAATATATCACTGAGCATGTTCACTGCATACGAGTCGCTCACTATGTCTCTCCATATCGCGTGACAACTAAGTCCTCACTAAGTACAAGTTTTCCTACTGTTGGTTCAAGTGCAAGTGAAACAGTAGGTTTATTTGGGTGATCTAACATCGAACGGAGGAAATTGATTCAAGATATTAGTTTTAGGGATTACTTATCATCTAGGCAGTATAAAAGAATTAATTAAATAGTATAAGGAATGCAAGGATTAACTCTACATATTTATGTACTCCTAGAGAATTCAGTAAGGGGAATATGGATGACGAGATTGAAATGCGAACTCACTCTATGCGAGAAAGAGCGAATGAATGTATATGCATTGTAATGCGATTAAGTTATATGACAACCTCGATGTGATATATATCGCTCAACCAATTTATAATTAAGGCATGCTCCTCTTAGTGCATGCTCCTCTTAGTACAATTTATAATTAAGGCATGCTCCTCTTAGTGCATGCTTCTCTTAGTACAATTCACTTAAAAAACGTATAAAGCTTTAGTTAAGGACAACAACCGCTTGGCGCCTAATATCCACACTTGTTCACCTCTCGAGATATAAATGATGGAGTTTATCTCGTTAAGGTGGAGTTTGTCGTTAAACTCCTCCTTGCATGCATTAGCCTTATCTTTGCTACTTGTCCTCTTAGGTAATTGGTGATTGACGTTGACCAAGCGATTAACATAGCTGAACTAATGCGCTAAGAATTATAAGCTAGACTTCTTATCAAGAACTTGTCACTAACTTAAACTACTAATAACTCATTGACTAGTGAAAAGTAAAGAAATATTGGATTGAAAACGTATAAACATATAATATATTAAAGAATGTAGGCCTTTTACCATTATACAATATGAGTAACATATATTACAAATAAATGCAACTAATAATGGTAACAAAGGAGAATGGAAACTATTACAATTTAGGGGAATGGGAATATGGAATCTTTTCTAATTAGAAGTGAAGTTCTCACTCTACAATTTGACTGGAGAAGAAGAGAACGTGATTTACAGACGACGAAAAGGCTACTCTCGTCCGTCTTTCACAAGGTTTTTTGTCCTCTGTAGGCTCTTTGGTCCATTCAAACCTGTCTCTCATGGTAGAGATGAGGCTCTTTAATAGGCATCTTTTAAGAGGGAAATTTCTATTGTTAAGATCATGTTAGCTCTGATAGTAGCCTTGTCACGTCACATCCATCTTCCACTACCATTCTTGTAATCTAATGAATTTGTCTCACGTGATGATGTGGTTCCTCGTCTCAAGGTGTTAGTTGCCAAACGTGTTCCCATCATGTAGCTTTTGTGCCAGATGACCCCTGCGATTCACTAGTTTTTCCCTTTCTAATCATCCTGCGTTAATACATGGAAATAGCATAAAACAGGCATAATGCTTATGTCATATGTATTTCTAAATACTTATTAATTTATATAATAAGTTACGCATTTCGATCCTTTTATTATGTATTTTGGCCTCATTATTCTGATAAAAGATGCTAAAATAACGAGTATTTGTACATGTTATCAGTTTCATATCGAGATTGGAGTAGGATTTAAGTATCCATTACCTTGGTAAGTTTGTGAAAGTCACACTTGGGTGAATTAATGGATTTAATTGCAAAAGTTATTGATTTTCTACTTATGTTTAGGTTGGTTCATTTGGACTTTAGTTCAACCAAGGAATTTAGCTAATCTCGAGGTAAGAGATTTTTACTATCGAACCCCAAACTAAATTGAGATGTGTATCGTATGAGACGATTTGATTGATTATGCATAGTGTGAACTTGACTGTCTTGACTAGTTATGCTTAAGTTTGGATATATTGATGACTCACTACACCGATGATTAAATATCTATTAGTATGATTAATTTTATTACTTATGTGTTATGAAACATTGTGAATAGGTTGGACCGTATTTTTTTAGTTAACTATATGCAACTTGGACTAATATGAATTTATTTAGACTGAGGGGAAATTGTTAGCTTTAGGTATGGGGTAGTGTACCTTGTAGACACAGTGTCCTACAGGATCACCACATGTTGTGTATCCTTTGGGACCACTAAAATGATAGGTACATTCTTCGGGATCACTAGATTGATATGTGTATCCTTCGAGATCACTAGACTGATTATGTGCATCCTACAAGATTAATAAACTGATTATATGAATCTTACCAGATCACTAGACTTATTAACGTGCATCATATGGGATCAATAGACTGATTGACGTGCATCCTATGGGATCATAAGACTGTTATGATGTAGGGTACCTTCTAAATGGAATTTAATAGTTTTATCCCTAACGGGATTAGTAGTGGGTCTCTTACTCGATATATTTTTATACACACTCTTTCCATGTTTGACTTTTTAAGGGAAAGGTAGTACGAGAGGTAGACCGACTAGGTACAAGAAAGACTCGTGAACGACATATGGGAATATATTAAAAATGTTTTGACTTATGATTTTTTTTAAGTTCTGATGATTGCAATGTTTATTATGTAAAGCAGCTGTTTGTTTCTAGGTGACTCAAAACATAAATACTTTTGAACTTTTATTTTGTTTGAAACATGGCTTGAATTAAATTTTTCTTTGATGTTTATTTTTGAAACAGTTTTATAATCTTTTGTGTTTAAATAAATTGTTTAAGATTGAACAATAGAGTGTCTTTGAGGTAAAGTAATGACCTCAACTTAGTTTAAAAAATTTGGTCGTTAGAGTTAGTATTAGAGCCTAAGTTTTAGATTTTGTAGACTGATTTAAGATGTAAGTCGATGTTTTTATGTCCCTATGGCTAAAACGATCCTCCGTCACTCGTCAGGTATATTTTCATAATTAATATGTATGGTTTATGTTTGTGACCTTGCATCAGTTAAACTAGAACGCATGCAGTGATTTATTGTTTAAGACTAAAGGAGTTACTGGTGGATATTAGAAAAATATTTTCAAGAAGAGGTGCACGTAGGGTTGGTCGAGGAGGTGGAGGTAAAGGACAGGGCATAACTAGTCTACTGAGGGACATGCTGAACAGAACATCTCTAGTGCACCTGTTACTTATGCAGATCTTGCTGCCCTGTCGGCTTAGTTAGAGCAGAGGTTTATAGACATTATTACTGCTGCTTTGGCTTAGAATCAGCCTGCAGCAATAGCCTCTAATCAAGAGCCAACTTTACAACAGCAACATGATGCACTAGATCAGCTATCAGCAAAAGCTTAACACTTTAGGGATTTAAGAAAGTATGACCCTCAAACTTTTAATGAATCACTAGAGGATCCTACCAAGGAGGAATTGTGGTTGCCTTCTTTGGAAATCATCTTTTCCTATATGAAGTTTCCTAAGAATAAAAGTTCAGTGTGTTGTATTCCTACTCAGAGGTAGAGGTATTATTTGTTGGTGGTCTGCATAGCGAATGCTTGGTAATAATGTGAATCAGATCACCTGGGATCAGTTTAAAGAGTGTTTTTACACTAAGTTCTTCTATGCTAATCTTATGGAGATCAAGCGTCAAGAGTTCTTAAATTTGAAACAAGGACATAAGTTGGTAGAGGAGTATGAGTAAGAGTTTGATATGCTGTTACGTTTTACTCCTAAGTTAGCTGATACTGAGTTGGCTAGAGTAGAGAGGTTTGGAGAATCATATTAGAGGTTTTGTGCGAGCCTTTAAGCCAGCTTCTCAGGCTGAAGCACTACGTCTGGTAGTGGACATGAGTATTTAGAGAGATAATGTTTAGCCAAAGTGATTTGACAACGGAAAATTTTCTAGACAAAAGAGAAAAACAGATCAGAAGCCAGTTAAAGTTCCAAAGACGAACTTGAGATTAGGTGAAGACTTTTCTCGATATCACTATAACACTACTGAGGCAGGTGAAGCTACTAGAGAGAAGTTGTTATGTAACACTTGTGGACAGCATCATTTAGGTCGTTGTGTGCCGCCCACAGTTTAGCTTACATGTCGAGCTTGGTTTGGTTGTATGGTAGAAAAATCAACAAGAAGACATGTGTAAAGTAACGAAACAACCCTTGGACATGGGAGATCACTATAAAAAGGGCTAAAGGCCAAAAGAGAAAGGAAGTTTTTGGAAAGGAAAAGTGAGATGCCTGGATAGAATGGAGAAGGAGAGACTTGGGATGCTCAACGACTGATTGAGAGAAATGTTGGAAAAGAAGAGGAATCCAAAGGCAAAGAAGGAGGGAGTGGAGACCAAAGTACATGGGTGAGTGACAAATAAGATTTCAACACCTATTCTAACGTGTCAGTTATTGTTAGATCTTTTCTCTTATTTACGAGTATGAATAATCATTGTGCTTGTTTCGTTTTAAACCAATAAGTATCTTCAAGGTAAATGTCGATTTTGAATATCTTTTCTAACTAGAATATTTGTGATGCATTCCTCAATGGGGAAAAGGTTCTATGCTTGATTTTTGTGGGTAGTTAATGAGGGATTCGTCCTAAACATAAATAGGTATCTTGTAACAAATGTCTGTTTCTTAGTAGTAGTTTTTATGGATAGAATATTTGTAAATATTTCATCAAAGAAGAAAAGGTTTTATGAATGACTTTCACAAGTAGTTAATGTCGTGCTTTTAAACCTGATGCATGAAAAAGGTATTCTATTGATGATTATTCGATAATACCCCTTCATCAATGCTTACTGTATGACATCGCTACTACTGTAGTACAATATAAGGAAAATAAGCTGAAAAGTTAACCTTTTTGTTTACCATTGTAATGGCTGCACATCAAGGAAAGATAAGAACCATCGTGTGATGCTGGGAGAATGCAAACTCTAGGTCTAGGCGAAGGGGTGATGTGTTACGAGATGGATGTGAAACCCAGATCTGTGAAAGATGTAAATGACGAGGCCTTGGCAAAATCCCAAGTAACTTGCGTGACGCTAGCTGAGTGAAAATCCCAAGTTCGGACGAGGAGAGAATCCTAGGTCTCGATAATGAGTATAATTTACGATGCGAATTAAGATCATGGTGCTTGTGACACTTATGATACTGAAGGTTGTATTGTTCGTAGATTGTAATGCGATGAAATTTGCTAGGTGATCGGAGCGTGCGATGCTTGTGGCCTTTGTTGTACTTGGTTGCATGGTTTGTGGGTTACGCGATGAGATTTATATTTTGTGGTTTGACCTTATTACTGTTGTTTCTCAAAGTCATCACTCATTAAGTTCGTTTGACCTACGTTTTAAGTGTTTTCCCCTCCCTAGGTAATTAGGTGTTGAGGCCATACGAAGGGTAGTTCTAAGGCTATATATCCAAGCTAAGGAGGGAAGACAAAATGTCTCAGTAGCTTTATACGGCATGATGGTCATGTCATCTTATCTCTCGTTTAAGGAGCCAATTGGTAAGGTTGCCACTCTTTAATGCCAAAATCTCAGCTAAGCAGGGAAGAGAGACGTGAGAACCCTAAATAGCTAAGGTAGGGTAAGGAAGCTCTGAGGATTGTCGTCTACTTCAAGGTCGCGGGGCAAACGAGGGAAAGAAGAGAAGGAAAAGCTTCAAACCTCTAATTGCCTGCCTCGAGGAGGCAATTAAAAAGGCAAAGAAGGAATAAGGGTGGTAACTAAAGAGGGAGATGAGTACCAGTGCAAGAGAGTTCCATCAACCCTCTACCACCGTAGTGCAGGAAGCCATATCTTAGTGGCGAAGAGGAGACGATGCATTGCTACACGATAAGGCAAATAATCAAACGAAAAGTTTGAAAAATAAAGCCAGAAAAAGGAGGTGATGAGATTATGCTTTTAAGTCTTGATGTAAGGAAAAAGTTTAAAGTTTTGTCAAACATAGTAAAAGTGTTAAGTTAATAAAGATAAGTTTTGTACTTATTCCGCTATATTAATTGTGTCTATTGCATAACTAAACAAAAGTAAAAGAGAACACAGTACTACAAATACGTTAGTGAAACCTTAAGTTGTTGTATTGCACTTCCTTGTACAAAGAAAGGTGTCATTCTAAGTTGTCTGCAGAGAGATACGTTGTTTTGCTTACTAGACGTTTCTAACGTTACACCGCGAGAAATACGTGATAAAGGTTAAGGCGGCATGCCTCCACTTGGTTGCGAGAAACAACCTTGGGACACGGTGTGACACTATGAGTTCATTGTGATGTCTTTTGGGTTGTTGACAAATGCTCCAACAGTGTTTATGGATATGATGAACAGAGTGTTCAAAGATTTCTTAGATACTTTTGTGATTGTATGTATTGACGATATCTTGGTGTATTCTGCTTGGTTGTTTATATGTAAATGCAATTGCTCGTAGATATGTCATGTTAAGGCTCTAATTGAGCGACTAGTTGGCAACTAAATAGGATTAAGTAATAAAAAGTGTATTCCTATATCGTGCGTTGCAAAACTTCTAATGATCCTCGTGTAGTTCAAGTTTTCATCTCTATCATTCAAATATGAACTAAGAGAGGTTTCCTTGTAAGTTCAAGATTGAACACAGGAAATCAATGCTCCTAATGAACTTAGTAAGCAACTAAATGTATGTGGTATACTATGGTGCCTTTAGCGATGCAAGGTGAGCATGGTTATGTGGTGAAATGGAAAATGAACTCAATATAGGCATGGGAGAAAGGAATATTTAATTAACCTATCACAATGGGTAGTGCTTTAATAGTTCAAGGCGATAAAAGTATGTATTAACTTCAAAATTAAGGTGAGAAACCTCTTAGTGTCTTCGCCATACTTGCTCACCTCTTGGGATTCAAATACTTCAAGTTAAGCTATAATTTACATATAATCAGCTTGTTTACCTTATAAGCAGTTTATCCTTAACTAAGGCGAGTAGCCTTTCGATGCTTTCGTCGCAAACGTTAATATCTCTTTAACAAATGCAAATGGTGAACTCGATAGTGAGATTGTGTTGCTACCACTTCCTTGCTGTCTTGGTTAGTTAACCACGTGCTTTCACTTTTGCATGAATGCAATCAACATCATTGCCTTTTCTCTCGAATATACAATGTTTTTTACTTTCATATTTAACTAAGCACACTTATAAAGCATACACCCAGATTCTCTAGAATTAAAGACACATTCTATTACTCAAGAAATAACTAAACATCTTAGTCATGGATAATAGAGGAGAGATGGGATAATGGAAGAAGAAATGCATTACTACTATAAATAAAACTTCAGCCCTTTCGACCATAAAGTACATTTTATGCAGCAATACAATATAAAGAGAAAGTGGGATACAAAGAAATGCCTCAAGCCTTGGAGTGTGACATCTCGTACTGCTTGGTTCTGATCTTTACATGTTCTTGAGGAGAAAATGGAGGACAAGGAAATCTCTCTTTCTTTTTGTTCTAAGCTTTCACCTAAAACTCAATGGAGGAAGAAAGAATGGACGATATGAACTTACTCTCCTGCCAAAATTACACAACTAGTTCTGAAGTAGAGGCCTCTATTTATATGCGAGACTGGTGTGACTAGACAGCCCATGCTTCATTAATGCTTTTAAAAAGATGTATCAACGTGACACAGACGTCATCTCATCCCTTCTTCTAATAATGCACGCCACCCCACTTTATCTGCTAGTGCATTAGATCACCTAGCTCAATTGCTTGTCACTGCAGTGGTTGTACCTGTCTTCTCGCATGACATTCTTATCGTCGAGGTTTACTTTTTGCTTATTTCCTAAGATAAAATACTAAAAGCGCGATAAAACAGGGATGAGGTTCTTTTGTAAAATGTGATATACAGATTAATCAAATTATATACTTTTTTCCTTGTTTTCTTCTGTTCTTATGCGATGAGACTTCATTATTTTACATAAAAGGCTACAATAACTTGTATTTTTATAAGTTATCATATTCCAAGATAGAGATAGAGCATGATGAGCATTTACGCACAATTTTAGAGACTTTTTGAGCCAATAAATTGCATGCAAAGTTTTTAAAATGTGAGTTTTGGCTGAAGCAAGTGTCTTTGTTCTAAGCTCTGTGGTGTCTAAAGATGGTGTTTCTGTGGAACCGGCAAAGATTAAAATTGTTACCAGTTGGCCCTAACCATCCACAGTTAGTGAGGTTAGTAGCTTTCTGGGTTTAGCATGCTATTACTGACGGTTTGTAGAAGACTTTACTCGTATAACTACCTTTAACTCAGTTGACCAAGAAAGGAATTCCGTTTGTTGAGAGCAAAGCCTACAAAGATAGTTTTCAGAATCTTAAGCTGAAACTCGTTACTGCACGATTCTTACTATACCTGATGGTTTAGAGAGTATTGTGATTTACAATGATGCTTCTTAGCAAGGTTTAGGTTGTGTTCTGATGTAACAAGGTAAAGTAGTTGCTTATGCTTCTCATCAGTTGTAGAGTCATGAGCAGAACTACCCTACACATGATTTACAGTTGGCAGCAGTGGTTTTTTGCACTAAAGATTTGGAGGCACTACTTGTACGGTAAGAAGATACAGATATTTACAGACCATAAGAGCTTGAAATACTTCTTCGCTCATAATGAGTTAAACATGAAGTAGAGAATGTGGCTTGAATTAGTAAAGGATTATGACTGAGATATTGTAACACCCAAGTAAGGCAAATGTGGCGTAATATGAAGAGAGGAGTGTAGATTTTGTTAGTAAATCTTTGGTGTGCCAGCAGGTTAAAGCACCGCGACAAAAAACAACAGGTTTGTTGCAACCTTTGAGTGTGCCAAAGTGAAAGTGGGAGAATGTGCCTATGGAATTTATTACAGACTGCCTAGGATTTTGAAGGGTTATACGATGATTTAGGTTGTTGTCAACAGACTCACAAAATCAGTACATTTCATCTCAAGTAAATTCACTTATACTGTCGATAAGTGGACGTAATTGTATTTGACTAAGATAGTGAGACTGTAGAGAGTGCCTGTATTAATTATTTTTTAAAGAGATGGACGTTTGACTTCTAAGTTCTGGAAGGACTTCAGGCTAGCTGCCTTGGACACGAGGTTAGAATTTAGTACAACTCTTCACCATAGAGTGATGGTTAAACTAGTCATTTGAACCAAAATTTGGAGGATATGCTATAAGCTTGTGCATTTGAGTTTCCAGGTAGTTGGGACTCTCACTTACATGTGATAGAGTTCGCATATAGTAACAAATTTCAGGCTACCATTGGTATGCCACTGTTTGAGGCCTTGTATACTAAATGTTGCAGATCTCCTGTTTGTTGGTATGAGGTTAGTGAGTAGAGATTGATTGGTTTTGAGTTAGCTCAGTCTACTAACAAGGTTATACAGAAGATTAGAGCACGTATACAGACAACATATCGTAGACATAAAAGTTATGTTGATGTAAGACGGAAAGATCTTGAGTTTGATGTGAGAGATAAGGTGTTCTTGAAAGTCGCACCAAAGAAGGGTGTTTTGCATTTTGAGAAGAAGGGAAAGTTGAGTCCTCGCTTTGTTGGACCATTTGAGATTTTATAGCAAATTGGCCTTATGACATACCATTTGGCGTTGCCACCTTTACTCTCTATTGTTCATAATTTTTTCCATGTTTCGACGTTGAGAAAATACACGGTAGATCCATCTCATGTAGTGGACTATGAAACATTGAAAATTGATGAGAATTTGAGCTATGAGGAGCAACCAGTTGAGATTTTGGCTAGAGAGGTAAAGATGTTTCGTAACAAGGGGATTGCATTAGTAAAAGTTTTATGGCAGAATCATCAAATTGAAGAGGCTATGTGGGAGCGAGAAGATGACATGAGAGTTTGTTACCCAAAGTTTTTCTAGGATTAAAACTTTCGAGGACGAAAGTTACATAAGGAGGGAAGAATGAAACACCCCAAAAATTTAAGGTATTTATTCTCAGCTTGATTATCTTATTTTGGTAAGATTTTAAAAATTTTGGGTGTTGCTTTGATTGGAGTTCGGTGAGAAAAGAGAAAAAAAATATTAAAAGGAAAAAAGAAAAGGATAGGAAAATAATAATGTTAATAATAATATAAAACATATTATTGTTATTGTTATTGTTATTGTTATTATTTTAATCCTCTTTTGAATTGCATTCAATCACATCTCTCACCATCTTCTTCTCTTTCACTTTACCCTATCCACACGACGCCTCCCTCTTCGATGAATCCCTACTATTTTGACGATCGCCCAACAGCTTCCTTCGTTCACACACAGTCATCGTAAAGCCATTCGTTTACTATCAAGCGTCCGCATTATAGGGCTTCCGTCCGCGTCAAGCTTCTGCGTTGCCCATCCTCATCCTTCATTAATGTATGTCATAGTTCAAAGGAGTTCTAGCCGATAAGCTACCATCGAATCCAACCCAAATCTCTCTGTTTGTCATCGTGCACCATCCTTTAATTGGTGTCGTCCACATGCCAAATCTGAGTCGTAAGGAGCCAAACCGAAGCAATTTTCTAGTCAAGCAAGTCGGCTCCCCTTGTTTCAAGTCGCGTGCTCCTAACATCCTTTACTCGAGTCATCCAAGTCGATTTTCTTTGTTACCCAAGTAGCGTGAGCCGAACCAAGCTACCTAGTTGATTCAAGCGAACTCTTTGGTGCGTCTTTTATAGATTTTGACATGGGTTATTTAAGGATCTAAATTTAGATTAAATTGGGGAAAATTTTAGATTCTTTTCTTATTGAAGGCGCTATTGGAGAAGTAACATTTGAGTTCTTGGATTTTATGTCGAGATTGGAGTGGGGTATAACTTTCCATCGGTTGGGTAAGTTTGTGAAAGTCACACTTGGGTGAACTAATGAATTTAATTGCAAAAGTTATTAATTTTCTGTTTATGTATAGGTTGGTTCGTTGGCTTTAGTTCAACCAAGGAATTTAGCTAATCTCGATATAAGGGACTTTTACTACCAGACCCCAAACTAAACTAAGATTTATCGTATGAGACGATTTGATTGATTATGCGTAGTGTGAACTTGACTATTTTATGCTTAAGTTTCGATATATTGATAACTTACTACACCGATGATTGAATATGTATTAGTATGATTAATTTGACTACTTATTTGTTAAACTTAAATATTGTGGATAGGTTGAACCTTATTTTTTTTAGTTGACTATATTAAACTATAGTGGACTGGTATGAATATATATGGACTGAGAGGAAACTTTTAGCTTTAGCTATGGAGCAGTGTACCTTATAGACACGGTGTCCTATGGTGTCAACATATGTTGTGCATCCTTTGGGATTACTAAACCGATAAGTGCATCATTCGAGATCACTAGATTGATTATGTGCATTCTACGAGATCACTAGATTAATTGACGAGAATCCTATGGGATCACAAGACTGTTATGATGCAGGATATCTCATAATAGAAAGTTAATAGTTTTACCCCTAACGGGATCACTAATGGGTCTCTTAGGTATATTATTATACTCACAATTTCCATGTTTCACCTTTTCAGGCAAAGGTATTGTGTAGAACGATTGTTTGTTTCTAGCTGACTGTAGACATAAATACTTTTGAACTTTTATTTTGTTTGAAACAGTGCCCGAATTAAATTTTTCTTTGATATTTATTTTTGAAATAGTTTTATAATCATTTGTGTCTAAATGATTTTTTTTGGGTTGAACAATAGAGTGTCTTTGGGGTAAAGTAATGACCTCAACTTAGTTTTAAAAGTTGGGTCGTTACACCTTGCACCACCAAGGGCACCTTAGTGTAGATAATTAGGATATAGTATATTGTTCATATATATACACTATATAGATTATACTGCATGAGTTTAGTTGCTTGATAAGATCATTTAGGCATATTACTTCTCTGTGTTTGACGTTGAATTTACCAAGAAACCTCTCTTCGCTTGCACTTGGCAATAGACAAAAAAACTTATACTACAAGTATATCATTAGAAGTTTTACAATGCATAAGTAGGAATGCACCTTTTATCACATGAGCCTATTTAAGTCACCTCACAATCATTCAATTACAGCCTTAACAATGACATATCTACCAGCAATTGCATATGCACATAAAATAACATGCAGCTGACAACTTGACATGCAGTGACTTCTAATACTTTCTCTGGTTGATCATCAATGAAGCTTTTTGGGAGAAACGATGCCAAAGTTTTTTACCATCGATGTCAGAGGAAATCATCATCTTTTCCTTTGACAGGCTTAAGATTCCACATCTTCTTGTTTCTTTTTTCCTTTTTTTTTTTTATGGAAGATGCTTTCTTTTGCATGCTTTTGATAGAAGTGCAACTTCGTTTGAACTGAATTTGTTAGTCTCCCTTTTCGACGAGCCACGACTATCTCATTTTCCATGATCTACAATAGACTCTTTTTTGTTTTGGAAGTCTTTCATCACAATCTTTTGTTAGAATCGAACAACTATAGGTTCAAAAGTCTCAAATTGAATCAAACTTTCCCTTTGATCATAAAACAGTATTGATGGTGAAACATTTGAAGTCATCTAGACTGCAACATGATTCATCCGAGCTACTTCATCAATATCTAGCTCGATCTTCTTTTCATGAGGCCAACTTCAAAATCAGCTCCTTTAACACGAAACACTTTTCAACTGGGTGACAAACGACTCAATGGTACTTACAGTAGTTAGGATCATCTATTTTTCTTGCTTGTTTCAGTCGTTCTAGCAGCTGCTTTAACATGTCTGCAACATCAGAGTCAGAAAATGGATAAAAAAATTTCTTCATTTCTTCAATAGTTGGACGATGTTTCTCTTTGTCATCTCTCTTCTTAGCTTTTGTCTCATTTTGTTTGGAAGAAAATTTCAATGGGGTTGTATAGACGACCATAGATTTTTTTATAACACTTTCTTCAATCTCTTATGTGCCTTTGATTTCTTTCTTTCCCTTTTTTACTTCATAGATTATGAAATCTTTAGTTCTCTTATTAGCGATGCTCAACTCCATGTCATGAACGAGAGTTGCTAATTCTTCAAATGTACTTAGTTTGATTTCTTGCAAAATGTAAAGAACCTTGTAGTGCATGCCTTAGGTGCACATTTCTACAGCCAAAAATTTTGTAAGCCAACCATTGCAGTCAAGACTCAGAGCTCTCCATCGGTTGATCTAGTCGATGACTGGCTTTTCCTTTCGTTGTCTTGTGTTTGTCAACTCCATCATGATGACGACACGCCTAGTGCTATAGAAGCGGTTGAGGAACTTCTTTTCCAACTGTTTTCGATTGTCAATGACTTTCGACTCCAGATAAGTATATCACTTGAAAGCATTTTCTTTCAAGCTTCGAACAAATTACCTGACTAGCTGGTCTCCTTTTGATCCTGTTTTCTCACATGTTTCAACAAAGTGAGAAATGTGTTGCTTTGGATTGTCCTTTTCATCGAATTGTTGAAACTTTGGAGGTTGGTATCCAACAGGCATTCACAGGTCATTAATTCTCTTGGCATATGACTTGGAGCACATAAAAGAAGTTTTTGGTGGTCCTCCATACTAAGCTCTTGTAGAGCTTCTGATCATATCATGCAGCTGTTGGACTGACAAGGAAGTGATGGAGATGGATTGTTACGTTTGGTTTTTCTGCAAAGCAGTTTTTCCTTTATCGTCAACTTTGGCAACAAGAGTTTTACTCGACCCAGCAATTTCACAAACCTTAATTTGATCTTTCAAGGCAACAATTTCATGATCTCGCTCCTTGATAGCTTTCATTAGGAAATTTATTTTTCTCTCCATCGACCATGGCGGCCTCAACTATTACATCAGTAATCATGACAGACAATACTTCAAGGTGTGATTCTCTCTAATAGATCAGAAGCAGGCATAGGGTTGCTGAACAAAGAATTCTCTCTAATGATGATCCCGCCTTTAGGAGATTCCATAAGCTGTTACTAACTTTTCTTTGTGAGGACTGAACTTTGTTCTCGTTCTTGCATGCTTCTCTTTTAGGGACTCTAAGTGACAAATCCAATGTAAATGTCATTTGCAACAGTAGCTTTGGATGCAACTTTTCTTAATGTCATTAGATAGTTTGTTGATTTAAGTTTCGAGAGAAAGATGAGAGGTAGAGAGGTCCCACTGGACGTGCCAATTTGTTCCCACAAGATTTTCAGATAAATTTAATTCATGAAGTTACACTTGTGTTGGTGTTGTATTTATGATGATTTGATGTGATATATGACTTGATCTTTAGTATCTGATCCTCTTATTCGCTCGATCTCTAGTATATAATTCTCTTATTTGCTCTTGATTGAATGCATACACTTAATTTGAGGAAGCATGTATTCGCTCTTGATTGAATGCATACACTTGATTTGAGGAATCACGTAACCCAATAGCTTGGATGGAGAAAACTTTCAAAATTAGAGGTAGATTTTTAAAGTCAGTGTACTGATGATTAGTTTCTTATATACCGATAAATAATTGTAAATGTTCCCACCTCAATGTATATCAAACTCCATGAAGCACTTAATCGCCGCGCAATATTTTTTTTCTTGTTTCCATCTTTTTTCTCTTCATTTTGCTTTTACTTTTTATAGACTTCACACTCTGCAGAGGACTAAGCTGATCATTTTTCAGTACACATTTGATTTGCTTTTACCCATGAATGATAGGAAAATACTTTATTCTCAAGCTACATAAAACGATGAACACAAGTACAAGACTTGTTCCATGGATAAGGATGAAGATAAGCTTTGCTTTGGCTCATCTCTTTTCCATTAAAGCAATAAAGAAAATAAAAATTAAAAAAAAAAAAAAAAAAAAACAGTAACCACCAACCAATTTCAAAGAAAATGTGGAAGGGGAATGTGAAAGAAAAAAGGGCTGCTCAATCAGACAATCTAGAGTACAGAATTTCTACCTTCCACTTTCTATCCCATTTTCCAGGATATTTCAAAGTTATTTCCAACAGGCAATGACAATCCTCTGACTTCAACCATGGCAGTCTTCCTCTTATCACCTCCATCCTCTAGTTTTGCTTGCTGATAACTCTGTTCCGATGTATAAAATTCAATATTCGAACCTTCCTCAACCGCATTTCCATTGATCTCAAGGGCCTGTGCCCGCTTGCTGGCATCTAACCCCAACACAATAAGTTTCTCAACTATCCAACCCTTTTCCAGAGCAAATTTGCCTTCTTGAACTGCAGA
>JBBPDI010000032.1:7293262-7308529 GCA_037974545.1 Cucumis variabilis | reverse complement strand
GATCAATAGATAAAATAAATATTTATTTAATATTATTATAAAATTGAATGAAATGCAAATACACCATAATCATATTTCGTTTTATTTTATATCGTTTTGCGGTGCACAAATACACTATAACTAACAAACATCATATTCATTTTATCAAGGGGTAAAATCGGTTAAAAATCTTCCTAAAATATATTTCTTATCTGATTTTGCTAAAAATCAAATTATTTTGAATAGTTGCTATTTTCCAAAATGTATTCTATTTTTTTGCTATTCTCACAGTTATCTCTTAATGATAGAATGTGAGGTGTTGGGCTTTGGTGAGTTTACATATGCAATTGTTGCATGTCTTTTGTCTACTTAAAGGTCCATTTTCAAAGTGGATAAAAAAAATTTGGTCATTTCTATTATTTACTTAAGAATCACTCACCAAAGTTTTTTAATTTTAAAACCTTCACAATCCTCCAAATTTCTATCTCTCTCTCTCAAATCCTTCACCCATCAAGTCCCACAACTCGATTCTACAAATATGAAGGAATGGAATTCCCATAATGAAAGCATATGATCGTCGTGCAAATGGAATTCAATTTGAAAAACAAAAAAATCAGAGAAAAACAAAACTAAACATGCTAGAGGAAAAGAGAAAAAACTGACCTTTGTAGAATCTCTCCCAAGAACACCTCTTTGAATCTTCGAACACCATGAAGACTTCCTAGTTATTTTGAAGGTGAAAATCAACAAAGAGTTGTGAGATTCTATGATTTGGTTTGGTGAAGGAAAAAATTTTGAGAAAGCTTTTTTTTGTTAAAATAGAGATCATGAATAAACATCCAAAAGGAGAGAGTGTGTATCTTAACCATTTTAAGAGAGATGGAGGGGAAAGTTATCAAATAACTGATTCCCTCTCCCTCTAGGAGTTATTCTATTAATTAAAATAAAATAAAAATATATATATTTAAACCATATTATATCTCATATAGTATAAACTTTATATTATATCATATATAGTATAACCAATGGTTTAGATCTCTCGAATGACCTATAGTTTATTTATGAATCTTATTCATATTTATGTTATTATTTAAATCATATTCAAATATTAGCTTCCCTCATAAAACCTTTATATTATAATGTATCAAATACTAATAATAATAATTATTATTATTATAATAATCTTATTCATATACAATTTATTCCCATTAATCAATTTGAACAATTCAAATTAGACCAAAATATATTTGATTATCATTATTTATCCTTATTAAGCTAACAAGAGGACCTTATGGACAAACAAATTGAAGCTCTAATGATATGAGTTATTCCACTAATTAAATTAATATTTCACTAGTTAAAAACTCTTTAATTAAATTAATCTTCATTCATTAACTATCAGTCATTCCACTAAAGACTAATAGTTGCACTCTTCTTACGGTAGATATATTTTTGTGCCCATTAGATACAACCAATCAATAGTGCAATGACCCTTCACAAATTGCTCGTAAGTACTGCTAGGCCAAAAAATTACCGTTTTATCCCTATAGTTACATCTAACTCCTTAAGTACCACTATTCCTTTAATGAACAATAAGTTAAAGTTCCACTATAACTGAACTCCTCTCGAGCCAAGAGAGGGTATGGTGCCACATTGTGCAAGCTTTAGAATTAGCCCTTCAGAGAGTAATTTCTCTACATAGTCTATCTTTAGAGAATGAGTAAATTCCTTCTTGTGTAGTTGTGTTCCTAGCTTATCAATTGAATCGACGACATAGGCCACTCTGACCCATGCAATACAAAGGACCACCTTCATAGGCAAGTGTTCACAACTCAATCAAGATTTAGGTCAAGTCAACTATAGTCATCCTGGTGAAATGTGATGTTAACTATTAACGGTGTTAATAAGAGAGATTATTCATTTCATGGACCAATTTTATACAAACTCTTTGTATAGAATAGTCCTGCTCTAATGTCTCGACATGAATGATTAGGATTAAATCATTTGTAGCACTTTAGAACAATTGTAGCAACTACAAAGCAGGTCGTATATATAGTGTCACCAGGATAAGGTATCCAACCTTATCCATGTATTACAGACCATTTAGGTTATCACTTAAACATGACCCACGTAACTGTCTCCATATACGTGTTTAGGTTACAAAAGATAACCTTGGATGTTAGTTTATTGGATTTGTGGGTTAATGCAACTAAATGTCAAATAAAATAAAATACTTTATTTTATTAGATAAATAAAATATTCATATAATACAATTACAAACTACAAGATCATGAGATTTAGGACACCCCAACAAGATCAACACTATGGTGGTCTGAGTTTGTAATCGAGGAGAAGACAATTAATTTGAAAGCTATGAAGGTAATCTCGTTTAAACTCTAATTCATGTAGTTTAGGGTTATTAATGTTAATTAAGAGCAATTAATGTAAAATCATTATCCTTAATTCCACTGCACATGTCTACTGCATTCCATCATTATATATACATATATATATATTTATTTATTTATTTATGATAATAATAATAATAATAATAATAATTGAAACTGTCTAGAATCCATCATGTCATCCCTGTTTCTATGTTGAGGACGTATAAGCAAAGTTCCTCACATATCCTCCAAGACCAGCCTATAGTAGTAGAAGAAAACGTGACCTATAAAGAAAACCCCTGCATGTCTTAGACAAGAAAGAGCAAGTACTGAGAATAAAGGTGATTCCTTTGGTCAATATTCTATGTAACAATCATGGATTTGAGGAGGCCACTTGGGAAAATGAAGAACAGATGAAAGCTAAGTACCCATAGTTGTTCACATCAGCCTATTGAATTTTGGGAACGAAATTCTCATAAGGAGGTAATAGTTGTAAAGCCTCATTCGTGAGTCACCAATGCAATGAAAGCCTTGTGATAAGAAAAATTTGTGAGCAGACTCATGTTAGTAAAATACAAGTTTACAAATGAGTTATGAAATAAGGATCCTCACACGAAAAGGGTGCACGACGATCAAACGAACAAGTTAACCTGCCTCACCTAGAGACAGTGATGTGATTCAAATATTAGTAGGTTGGCGATGATAGGACCAAGCTGCCCAATCTTAGTTCAAGATAAGAGTTGGCAGAGGCACGTGGCATTTTAGGATTGCGCCATTTTCTACCACCAGTTAGAGGACTCATTTTGGTATGGAAAAACTCGCCGAAAAGGTCTATAAATAGAGAGAGTTCAAGCCATTGGAGGTTTCTTTTACCCTAATTTTGTTGAGAAAGAACTGGAAAATTTTTGGGGATTCAAGTGGAGGAACGAGCAGGGAGACTTTGGCCTGGGAAGCTAAGCTGGGAGACTATTGAACAGTGACAATGAGTGGTTCTCTTTACTAAATGTTCAAAATAAAGAAAGAATTTCTAAAATCATGTTCGAAATTTTAATGACTATCTCTTCGAATTCATGAATTGTATGATTTTCAACGTGTTTTCTACCCACCCACAAAAGTGATTTTACCAATGAAATAAGCGTTTCGTGAATAACTCTAAGTAGAAGAAATAAGTGATAATATGCTCTGTGAATATTGTGTTGCTTTATGTTTAAAATGTTGAGATTTGATGTTATGTTTGAAGTAAGTCAACCTTGTATCCACAATGATATGATACATTATCCTTGTTCTGTGACCTAGGATAAGATGCTATATTCTTGCTGTGTGATCTGAAATAGAATGCCATATTCATGTTGTGTGATCTTGAATAGGATGCCTCATACTTGTTGTATGATCTAGTATGAGATGATGCATACTTGCTCTGTGATCTAGTATAAGGTGTCATTTGCTTGCCATGTGATCTGGTATTGAAGGACAAGTTGTGCGTAGAGGAATTGATGGAACTTACTGTACGTGTTGAGTTTACTCTACAAACGCTTGAACCAAAGAAAGGATACAAGGATGTAATTTAATTGGCAGGATGACTATGCGAAATGACTATCCGGTATGCCAGAGGCATATGCCATGATAAACTATGAAATATGAAATCAATTTTTACAATAATGCCTATTCTGATAATTGATTTTCTGACAATACAAAAAAATTGATTTATTATAAAGGGTTTGTTAAAAGATCTCCCTCACTAGGCTTTTTCATCTAACCTTTCAAATGTTTGTTTTATTTCTCCTCTAGGTAGCGAAGGACATCTAATGTTGAACTTGCAACCTTAACCACCTTTTGTGCCTCGTACTCGCATCATTTTTGTAGTGGCCATTGTTATTCAGCATAGCATGTAGTTGTTAGGCGAATAAAGTCAAGTCACTCTTGAGTCTGTATTTCATTCCCTTTTGGGACACTTATGTATCAATGATCAAATGTACCCTTGAAACTGTTCTTTAATGAAGTTTTGTTCCTTCTCTTGAGTTCAACTTCCACCCTTAAAATTGTAGTCTATGAAATTTTTTCACTTACTAGGTGTTCAGTGTGTCATCTCCCGAGGTGATGCACGATGGATGACTAGAAGGCACGCCTCCACTTGATCACATGTAGTGTCAATTAGGGCAAGGCGAGACATTACATAAGTTCAATAATGAAATCACAAAAGAAGATTACAAAAAATAAATACACCCTAAAATTTATCGTTGACTCGGTGGCGGTTGAGAAGATTCTTCCCCACCACGTACTTCAAAATCATTTTGGGTGAGAGGTCTTGTTATCTCAAGTGGATCTTCAGGTTTGGGTATCTAGCTACTCATGATCACATGAATATAACTCAAGGTTGCTCTGTGCCAAGCATCATTCCATCTAGCCATTTGTTCAATCATTTTGAGAACCAATTGATTTTGTGTTTTAAGCTCTTGTATTCCCACCTTGAGATTATCAATTTGTGTTTGATGATGGGCATTTGCGCTATCAACTTTGAGTTTTAAGTCTTCCAACCATTTTCTCTATCATAATTGCATTTTATGCACATTGAATTGTGCTTTTGAATTTGTTTTAACTGCTTTTGAATCAATCCCACTCAATAGCTGGTTGGTTAACTTCACGAACTCATGGAGATGGTAAAATGCAATGTCGTGCATGCACATTTACTCCTACACAACAAATAATTTAAAACTTAGGAAATAATGTTGTTGCCTATGTTGGTGTCTCATGATGTATCATTGATCTAGATCATTGCATGTAAAATGCTCGGTAAAGATCTCTTCATCATGTACTACTAAGTCCTCGCTGTGTACAAGTTTTTCTATTGTTTGTCCAAGTGTAAGGGAAACAATACGTTTTTCTGGATGATCCAGGATCGAACACAGGGAATTGATATCAAAGCTTAGTTATATAGTCCACTTATCGATTAAGTAGTATAAAAGAATAATTATATACTATGGAAGGGTGTAAGTCTAACCTATATCTACTTATATACACTAGAGAACATTGTAAAGATAATTTAATGAAGGTTGTTGTGAGAAAGGCATGTGAGAATGAACTAACTTGTATTAGGGAAGGTGGTGAAGGAATGTCTGAAGGAATGGAATTCCTATAGCAGAAGCGTGTGAGCGTTGTGCAAAAGAAATTCAACTTCAAACACATATAAAATTAAGAGAAAATATTTAAACATGATTCTATGGAGGAAAAGAAGAAAATAAAACTAACCTATGTAGAGTCTCCCAAGAATTCTTGAACCTCCCAAAGAATACCACGAAGTCTTCCTCGTTATCCTCAAGATAAAAGCCAACAGAGAGTTTGTGGGGCTTCTATGATTTTTCGTTTTGTTAAAGAAAAAATATTTTAGAGAGATTTCTATTTCGAACAAAGAGATCGTAAAAACACAAAGAAGAGATAGCACTCCAGAGATCTTATTAAGTTTTGTATCTTAACCATATATCTTAAGAGAGATGGAGGGGAAGTTATCAAAATAACTTCCTCCCTCTCCATCACGTAGAATAACTCCATTTTATTTAAAATTATTTTAATATAAATTTAAACTATATTAGATCTCATATAATATTAACTTTATATTATATCTCATATAACATTAACTTTATATTATATCATATATAATATAACCAATGGTTTAAATCTTCTCATATGATCTACAGTTCTAATACAAATCGAATCCATATTAATTTTAATCTATAGTTTAAATCTTATTCATATTATTATTATTATTTGAATCATATTCAAATATTAGCTTCTCTCGTAAAAACTTTATATTATAATGAATCAAAAATATTATATTAGTTGTATCATATACAATTTATTCCCTTTAATCAATTTGAACAATTCAAATTAAACCAAAATAAATTTGATTCTTATTTATGTTTATTGAGCTAACAATGGGACCTTATGGACCTACAGATTGAAACTCCAATGATGTGAGATTAATTAATTAAACTATTTAATTAAATTAATCCCTATTCATTAACTATCACTCATTCCACTAAAGACCAATGCACTCTTCTTACTATAGATATATTTTTGTGTCCATTAGATATAACCAATCAATAGTGCAATGACCCTTCACAAATTGCTCGTAAGTGCAACTAGGCCAAAAATCATCATTTTTCTCCTGTAGTTACATTCTAACTCCTTAAGTACCACTAATTCTTCTAATGAATAATAATTATAGTCCCACTATAATTGAACTCCTCTCAGGCCAAGAGAAGGTGTGGCATCAGATTTCTCTACTTACTCTATCTATAAAGAATGAGTGAATTCCTTCTTGTGTAGTTGTGTTGTCAGTTCCCTAATCAGACAAATCCCCAAAATGGTAAGCCTATTGAGTCAGCAACATAGACCACTCTCGCCCATGCAAATCAAAGGACTTTCTTCATAGGCAAGAGTTCACAACTCACTCGGAATTCAGGTCAAGTCACCTATGGTCATCTTGGTGAAATGTAGTCTGAACTAGTAACGTTGTTAATAAGAGAGACTTGTAGGGAATTTATGTCCTAAAACTCGTAGTTTGTAATCATACTCTATTCAATAAAGTTGTTATTGAGAAATTGAATATTATAATCTTAAATCCAATAAACTAAGTGTCGAGACTATTTTTTAGTACACTTGAACTTTATGTAGAGACATAAACATGGATCAAGTTAAAGTATATAGCCTAAATAGTCTATAGTATATGAATAAAGATTGGACGCCTTATTTAGAGAAACTATAGATGCGGCTCGCTTTGTAGTTAGTACAAACGAGGCGATCATGAATCGTTCATGTAGAGACATGAAAAAGGGGACATCCTATGTAAAGTACTTACATAAGACTGAATCATGAAATAGTCACTTTTACGTTATAACATCGTTTACTATTTAAAATTAACTATCACAATTATTGATAACCTATGTAACTTAATCTTAATCCTGAGCCAACTATGAACTCATGTTCACACAAAATTATCCTTAGATCTGCATAGGTGAGGGTAGATCATCAGCGTTGGTCCAATAAGCCTCCCAATTTAGGGGTAAGATCGGGTGGATAGCTGGGGACATAAGATGCAAGACGAAATTCACTCCTACCCTCTTAGGGTTAGTAGATAGGTTGTTCTCTAAAACACTAAATCCAAGACTTGATCAAGGGACCCCACTCTCTCATTGGCTCGAGAGGGATTAATTTTATTGGTTGGACCTTAAACCAATTTTCAATAGCGGATCAGTGGGACTTAAGGAGCAAGACGTAGTCTTGGGGGTAAAAGGTATTTTGACCCAAGCGAGGTTATGAACAATCTGTGAAGGATTAACTTACTAATGATGTTTTTATCAAATGGACACAAATATATCTATAGTGAGAGGAGTGCAACTACAGGACTTTAGTGGAATGACACATTAGTTAACGAATGTTGATTAGCTCGGTCTAAAAGGGTTTTGCCAGTTAATCCCAAATCATTAGAGTTCATGATCTGTAGATTTATTAGATTTTCCTGCTAGCTCATATATAATTAACTTAGAACAATATGTTAGAATAATTCGAATTGGTCGAATAAGGTATAGAGAGAAAAATCGAAGAATATATGTGATATAGCTGTCGGTTATAAGTTTGAGATAGAATTTTATGTTTAAATGTGATTTAAATATTAAAAATATGAATACAGATTCATATTCTGTATTCATATTCAGAAGCTCGAAATTGATGAAAATGGTCAAAGTTGTAAAAAGTCAAAATGTTAACTTTTGACTTTGAAAAGTCAAACTTTGACCAGCCTTATATTCAAATGTGATTTGAATTATGGAAAATGAACATGGATTCATGCTTGGAAGGTCGAACTTAGTCAAGACAAACAAAATGGTAAAAAGTCAAAACATTGACTTTTGACTTGAAAAAGTCAAAGTTTGACTTTTGACTTGAAAGGTCAAATGACCATATTACCCTTGGTCTAAGTTAGTGTAAAAATCCAACATTTTGTTGGATAATCTCACTAACACTTAGTGGGATAAACAGGGTTAATTAGAAAATAGTGATAGTTTTAAAAAAATTAGATAAAAATGGACGGTGATTTTGTTTTGTATGGTGTATCTCTAAAAGCCAAATTGAAATTGAATTCAAACCTCATAGTAAAATTGTAACATTGTAAACTTTTGAAACTAAATTCAAACGTAATTTACTCAAAATCATTTATTTTTTATTAGAAATATAATATTTTAAAACCTATGAATAAATTAGACCTAAAATCTAAAAAAAAATACATAAAATCACAAAAATAATATTTGGGAATTTCAATACTAAAATAGAAATACAATTTAAAAGGAAAAGAAACAAACAAACAAATTTTAAAAAATTAGAAAGGAAAATGGAAAAAAGAAAAAAGGAAGGCTAATAACAGTTATGATTGAAATAAAAAAGGAAATTGCCAAAAAAAAGGCTTTTTTGTTATTTTTTCCTTCGATTGTGTTGTGTTGTATGTGTGTGTGTGTATATATATATATATATATATATATATATATGAATCTTATATGTATAAATCAAATATAATTTTTAATTGTTTCAAGTTGATTTAGGCTTGTTTCAGAGTTGTTTTAAAGTTGTTTCAAAGAATGTCAGCAAGTTATTTTTTTTTATCTCACAAACATCTCGCAGATTCTTAAGTTCAAATGTTTAATCTCAAATGAATTATATACTTGTTCTTATGTGATTTAGGATACTTTTAACTATTGTTTTTGTATCTCGCAGTCTCGTAAATATCTTGTAGATGTCAAACTTTAAATGCTCAAGGCTGAATTAGTCATATACTTATTTAGGGTGCGACTATGCATGTTTTATTTAGTTTTTAGCTGTTGTTTTTTAATCTCGCAAAATAAGTAATACACTTTTTAATGTGATATGTCAAATTCTAACTTCAAATCAATATTTGCAGAAATTAAAAAGTTTAAGGTGGTTTAAAGATGTCACATATTTGAATTTTAGTGTGTTATAGTGTTACATGGGATGAGGACGAAGAAAATACGAAGGACGCATGTTAAAAGGCATTGTTGTCAATAAAGAAATAACACAAAAAGATTTATAGGCAGAAGTTGACCCTACAAAGTTCGACATGATAATAAAATGCATATATGAGATGAAAATGGAAAACGAAGCTCCTCCATTTGAGTTAAGCAATGATCGTGATTTGAAGTTTTATATTCTTAGTGAAAATCCATTGGAGGTCCTCCTATACGTCTCATTTGAGCCTAGAAGCAATCAAAGCAAGAAAGTGTTAAACAAATATTACAATTCAGTATCAGGGAGCAACCAAGTGTTTATAACTCAAACCCTCATCCTCCAATTGCAATGGATACATTAAATGAGAATGTAGTTCATATCCGTGAAGTTTAAGTTGACTTGTGTGATAACATGATAGGGACAACTTCGGCTATATGGAAATCATATGAGTCATATGATTCGAAAGATGATACTTTTACATGGGAGACAATTGAGATAAATGCTCATACAAAAGATTGCAAAGAAAAATCTAAAGTAAATTACAGCTCTTCTAGCCGAAAGTTGAAGACAAAAAGGAGTGATTGGTCTAAAGAAAGCTCTACAAGTGAGGCGTTAGATTTAGGACAAATATTTTTTTGCAAGAGAGATTTTTCAATGAGATTAAGTGTCTTTTCAATGAAAAAAAAGTTTCAATTTGTAGTAAAAAGTCTACAAAAAAAGTTCTTTTTGTTAGATGCATTGATAACAAGTGTGGTTGGAGATTACGAGTGGTGAGATTGAAGGATTCAAATATATTCAAGATTAAAAAGTATGTCAAAGTTCATTCGTGTTCTCTTGAGTTTTTTAATCGTGACCATAGGCAAGCAAAGTCTTGGATTGTTGGAGAATTAATAAAGTCCAAATTCAAGAGAGTCGGTTGTCTATACAAACCACATGATATCATAGAAGATATGAGGAAAGACTATGGCATAAATATGAGTTATGAAAAAAACATGGCGTGCTAGAGAAAATGCATATGAACCAGTGTGAGGGTGTCCTGAAGAGTCATATAATCTATTGCTTAGATATGGTGAAGCACTTAAACTTTTTATGGTTATTAGTCCCTGTGTTCGAGGATTCTTAAATTGAATTTGATAGGTGGCAGATACGTGCGAGATAAATTATTAGGGCCTAATAAACTTACTAAACATGCATAGAATTATTCTAAATGGTTTAGGAAGGGTAGCAATTTCATTTTGAAACTTCTAGTGAAATTTTGAAATGTGAGAGATACGTCCGAGATTCAACAACTGAAAGTTTCAAATGTGCAAGATGCGTGTGAGATAAAACATGGAGGCCTAATAAACTTACAATGCATGCAATTAATCACTCTAAATAGCTTTGAAAGAATAGCAATTTGATTTTGAAACTCATAGTGAAGGTTTGAAATGTGTGAGATACGTGCGAGATGCGTGTGAGATAAAACACAAGTGCATAAGAGGCTTACTAAATCGAATTGCTTGCACTCATAAATATATATTGTAAGATCATAACTAAAATGACTAATAGTAAGAGGAAAGCCTACCACTCCTATGTTTAGGTTTAGGAACAAAACTCATTGACTAAAATGAACGCTGTAAAAACCTTACAAAAAATTAACGATCCACATGAAGTAAAATGAACAATGTATCTAACTCATGTAACTAAACTCAACAAAGTAGTGTCATCCTGAACTAAGCTATAGATACTATAATAGCAAAATCACCATTACACTTCGATTATACCAAGGTAGCATAAGTAAACTTCCATGCTTTCGACATTCATGAAATTACATAGTACATAAACTTAAACTTGGAATTTATATTCGTTGAAATCCATTGTTAATTTATATTCATTATCAAACCTAAACAATTGGTTAATTTCTAATCTTTCTTCTTCTCTTTTTCTCTGTGACTTGAATCAATTAAAAATTTAAATCCAATGCACATGATGTTGATAATGATATGGCTTATGATGAAGCTAGAATGAAGTATAAAGCAATCAGCATAATAAATTTCTTGCATTCCTGCGTAGTACATAATACTGTCATGGTGGACATATGTATCAATTTGATTGCTAAAAAATCTCAAATGGCATCAAATAAAGGGGTCAAACAAATTTAATGGTATTCATTCAAGATCTAAATGGCACATTACATAATTTTTCCAACAAAAATCTCATATCAGACAACTTAAACAATAATGATTTATAGAAATTAAAAAAAAAACTCAGATTTGATCACTCACTTGACTTTAAAGAGGATGAATATGGCACTGAAAACGGAGAGGAGTGGAGAAAAATGGAGAGGCGTTCACTGGATGATGAAAACGATGCTGAAATCGGAGAGGAGTGGAGAATAAATAGAGAAGTGTTCACTGAAGGATGAAAACAACGCTGAAAGTGGAGAGGCGTAGAGAAGAAATGGAGAGGCGTTTACCGGAGTTGAAGTCGACACTAAAAACAGAAAGACGTTAATCGAAGGCACTAGAGTTGAAGTGGAAGCGGGAGAGTTCGCATGAAGTGAAGAACGAGCTTTTTAAAAAAAAATTGTTTTTAGGTTGAAGAGAAGAATGATGGAAACGGTAGATATGCGCAGCAGAATAAAAGATCGGATTTTACTTTAATTGCAACTAAATACTTTAGTTCTTAACATGCATTACAATTCTAAAATGAAACAAAATAGGGTTAATAGAAAAACTCACCTTCTTGCTTTTCTATTATCATAATCTTGTCACGTTCTCGAAGTCGGGACTACTACTGGCGTTGACCCGATATTCTCCAGACTTAAAACTGAATTGTGAGACTCGAACGGTGAAAAACATAGACAGAGAGATGGATTTAGGAGGATGAAGTTAACTTTGAGAACTTGTGGAGAGAAAGAATTTTGGTTTGATTTTGCAATTCCAAATTACAAAATCAATTTCAACCAAAAAAGAACAACCAAACTTTCATTTGCAATCCATTCCTTTTATAAGAAAACTACATGCAAAAATTGCATGTAGAAGCTTCCATTCTCCACACTTTGCATATGACCAAGTAGGTGACTCACATGCATGAAGTCATTTGTTAATTACATGCAATGTGCTTCCAAGGGTAATATGGTAATTTGACATTTAAAAAGTCAAAAGTCAACATTTTGAATTTTTACCATATTATTCGTCTTGACTAATTTCCATCTCTCGAGTATGAATCTGCATTCATTTTTTCAACATTCAAATCACATTTGAATATAAAGTTGGTCAAAGTTTGAATTTTCAAAGTCAAAAGCCAACATTTTGATTTTTTACACTTTGACCTTTTTCACCAATTCTGAGCTTTCGACTATGTATACATATTCATATTTTTAATATTTAAATATTATTTAAACATGAAGCTCTATCTTAAACTTATAACCGATGGCAATATCAAATGTATTCGTCAATTTCTCTCTGTTTACCTAATTTGAACAATTCAAATTATTCCATCATAATGTTCTCAGTTGATTCCTTATGAGCTAGCGGGGGAACTTAATAGACCTATAGATCATGGACTCCAACGATATGAGATTAACAATTTAAACTCTTTAGAACGAGTTAATCAACTTTCATTAACTAACAGGTCATTCCACTAAAGTCCCGTAATTGCACTCCCCGCACTATAGATATATTTTGTGTCCATGTAATATAACCATGATAAGTAAGTTAATCCTTCACAGATTGTTTATAATCTCGATTGGATCAAAGTACCGTTTTACCCCCGAGACTACATCTTGTTTCTTAGGTCCTACTGATCCACTATTAAACAATTGGTTTAAGGTCCAACCATTAAACCAAATCCCTCTCGGGCCAATGAGAGGGTGGGACCCCTTGTTCAAGACCCGGATTTAGTCCTTAAGGGAACAACCTATCTACTAACCCTAAAACGAATAGGAGAGAATTCCATCTTGCACCTTATATCCTTAGCTATCCATTCGGTCTTACCCCTGAAATGGGAGGCTTATTGGGCCAGCGCCATTGAGTTGCCCTTACCTTTGCAGATCTAAGGATAATTCCGTGTAAACAAAAGTTCATAGTTAGCTCAGGATTAAGATTAAGTTACATTGGATATCTATAAACGAAATAGTCAGTTTTACGAAGTTAACGGTTTTATAACTTAAAAGTGACTATTTCATGTTCCAATCTTATGTAAACTCTTTACACATAATGCTCTCACTTCCATATCTCTACATGAACAATCTAAGATCACATCGTTTGTACTAACTACAAAGCGGGCCGCATCCATAATGCTTCCAGAATAAGGTGTATAATCATATTTGTATACTATAGACTAGTTAGGTTATTTACTCAAACTTGATCCACGTTTATGTCTCTACATAAAGTACAAGTTTACTAAATAATAGCCTTGGAACCTTAGTTTATTAGTTTTAAGATTATAGTATCAATAACAACTTATTGAATAGAATATGATTACAAATCAAGAGCTTTAGGACATAAATTCCAACAAAGAAAAGGGAGGAGAAATGAATAAAGGACAATTTGGACCTTTCACTTTCAATTAGACCTAAAATCTACTTTTTTAAAATCAATCTTAAAACTCATTATTTCCCTCTTTTTAATCTATTTTTGATAATTTTCCAGATAAAAAAGAAGGAAAAAAAAACAAAAACAAGAGTAGTGTCTTTTCCACGTCTTACTCCTAATCTGTTTTGGAACAATCGTTTTCTCATGATGTTCTTCAGAAACTACTCATATGGTTGCCATTATATAGATTAATCAATTGAGTTAATACCAAAAGTTATCAACCACTTCGATAACAACCGCCATCTTTCCATATTTCTTTATTTTAATAGCAGGCCCCTTTAAATGTATACCTTTTTGGCACTTCACATGATGTACTTGGATTAATGTAGAAGTTATGTATTTTCATGTAACTACCTCATGAAATGTGGTACAAACAGAAAAATTATAATTTTACTGTAGTGAATAAGAATATTTTTTTAAAAAAGAAAAAAGAAAGAAAGAAAAATCATCAGAATATAACTAATGAAATAGTCTCTGCAACATTTGACTTAAATAGTTGGTGACTACTTAAGAGAGACTGAAAATAGAGGTTAATTATGAAATTTGTAGTTACCTTTGAGGGCAAAAGGACATTGTTGTCCTTGAAACATTTATTCACTACTAGACCATGAAATTTCATATCTATGGTCTATGTTCTCCATCCATACATGAAAAGATACACAATTTCTACATGTAACCATTTTGACAAGGTATCTTCTTAGCAGGCCTTAGGTGGGGATGAAACCCATTAAATCTTTATTGGTAGACTTTGCTGAGACTTCTCTGTTCTCGGATGAATACTTAAATTCTATGTGCCGATATGATTATTATTATTTCTATTTGACAACGCGATAATTGTCTTAATTTATTAATGAGAGAACTTTCTAGGTTAAAATGTTCTCAATTATAATAACCTAGAATTTTTTTTTTAAAGAAAAGAAATAAATCAATAGGGATGAAGGCAAAGTTTATTATTCAATCAGAAGAAAAACTAATGGTTAAAAACCCAATTACACAAACCAAGTGTTAACACGTTCAGAATACATAAAGTAGTTTTAGGAACAAATCCTCTTCCGCATAGACTCAGTGATCCAAAGTCCAAGCTCACATCAGAATAGCTGAAATTTTGAATGGCGTTTTCCTTCACTAGGAAAGTGTAAATTAAGCATTTGGAAATATACAAATCTCTCTGAACTTAAACCCTCGCTGTAGTTTGAGACACTATTCTTATACCAGACTATCATATATCGGTTTTCGGGACTGCAAAAATGTATCTGAATGGGAGTGAAAACAAAAGTTATGCCCCCAGCAATATATAAGAATGTTGTTGGATT
>JBBPDI010000032.1:7255956-7278107 GCA_037974545.1 Cucumis variabilis | reverse complement strand
AGGAATCCCCATATCATAAAAAACAAACATACCAACAAAACACAAAGATCAAACAATGAATCTCAAATCCATTTATCAATAACTTAAATCAATTTTAATAAGAAAAGAACGCAAAAAGCTAGACAGCCAAACAATATCTTAAATCCCATATGATGAAAAAACCAAAACAAAATCAAACACAAATCTCCACATCAAAGAAAAAGAAGAAGCAACAAGAAACAAACAAATACCTTCTTGTAAGAGTCCATTAAAGCAGAAGGAGGAGGAGGATTGTTGAAGTGATTGATCCGTTTAGGAACTTTAATGAGCTTCAAGGCAGAGTAATCAATATCCAAAACATTTAACAAGCTCATGTGTAGTTTGATTTGTAAGAACAAGATAGCTGCAAAACGAAACAAGTTGCCACTACATCAAGAATCATAACTACTAATTATATACAAATTTGTTCTAGTGTAAAGAAGAAAATCAAATCAAAAAAGTAGATAATCAAGATGAGTAGCCTCTGTTGTCAAACCATTTCTATTACCAACAAATTAAGGCACTAAATAGAAGAGAAAAAAACCCATATAACAATAAATTGAAGGTACCAAATCAACAGCTTCAGAGACCAAATAGATAAAAACATGAAAACTAAGGCACTAAGTCTGTAATTTTACCAAAGCTTCAGGCACACATAAATTCCACAGTAACTCCTTTTGCTCATATTATTGTTGTACAACACCATAGAAAAGAAAATGAAGGAATTTGCACAATCTTCAAATTTACCAACATTCCAATGATCTAAAGTTCATCTACCTATTTAACCAAAATTTCTCATCAAGATGAGAAATTTGGCTAAGTACAAAAAAGAAGAGAACCAAAACTATGATCCATAAAAAAAATAATGAATAGAATAGTTGGAATAAAAAAAATAATAAGAATAAAATACAAAGATCCATGAGAAAGTCATTACATAGAGCTCATAGTTCAGATACTTACATTAAAACTCTTTTGGTAAAAAATGCCTGAAGCTGCATCATTTTTCATTCTGACTAGTTTTTGGATTGGAAAAGAGTTGAACTTGTCTTTACTAGAAATAACATTAGTTATGACAAGGAAGTTATTAGCCATTACACGTTTCAAAGAATATGAAACTAAGAGGTGAGACCAAATCATGTTAAGTAGAAGGTACAGGAAAAGTCCTGTAGAGTCATGGCTTGAACTCAAAGAGCTCGTTAGAAAAAGGTTCGTGCCTGGACTCAATCAAAGAGAAGTATCCTTCTTACAACACTGGGGATCTCTTTCAGATAGCCATCCAAATTCAGATCAAGAACTCAAAGCACAAAATCTTCTCTTAAAACTACTTTTCCTTGGAAAGAAGAGAGCTTTACTAGCAAGTCCAATAGAAACCCAAGATATAAGATGAGGAACATGAACAATAGACAACCATAGATATTCCAAGCTCTTTGAGATCATTCTCCCCCATTTGCTTCAAGGCAGTCATATCAACCTGCATCATAAATCCAATAAACCTAAGATTTGCAGGAGGATGTGATATACCATTGAAAACAATTAAAGTCAACAAATATGAAGATTGGAACTTTAACTTACACAGCTTTGATTACAAAAAAAATATCATATATATGATGGTGACAACAAAAATCTGAGGCTATATTCACAGATCAAAAACTTTAATCCATACACAACTAAGATTAGAAAAAAACAAATAATAGCATTTATTGCTTTGAAAGGTAACTCATTGATAAGTGATTTACCATTTTTATAATTCAGTAACTAAATATCCCTAGGGAGAATGACTCAAACCATATAGAAATTAGAACGTACTAAATTGACACCAATGTGGGTACTTGCATCCTTGCATACTACACCCAGCAAGGAAGAATACCACAAGTTAAGAAGTTGGCCTTGAACATAATACAACTTTAGCTTAAGCTCCAGACAACTGTTGCACCATAATACACCTTGAGCTTTAAAAACACTATACAGTCATCAAACTAGTGAAATCTAACTCTAGTAACTATAATTTCCTTCTAAAAAACAATTCAGAAGTTTAATAATAAGTTAAATAATACATTTTATGGAAGTTATGTTAAATTTTCTTATAAAATGAACATAATTCCCACATACGCACACACTTCCAATACACTAGCTTGGATAATCAAAATTATTTCCTCAAGATCATGATTCTCTTTCCACTAGCAACCGAACAAAATTATATAAATTCCAAGATCATGACATTTTCAAGGTCATAAAAGTTGTTCTTCAAACAATTATTAATATTGGAAACGATCAACAAAATTAAACAGAATAAATACCTCGAAGATCAAGCTCCACAAAAAACAATTTTTTCATGAAGTTCATTGAATATACATTTGGCACTCAAGCAATATCTTTCAGAAAAATAAACAAGAATAGAATATGAGTCACTCGATAATATTAGAAAGGAACAGAGAAAAACTATTTAATCAACCCCATTTTTTTAACAAAATACAATAGGTTAAGCTCCAATTAGATTTTAGATATCTAAAAGTTTAAATTAACTGTTAAATATTTAACTTTAGATTGGGATTATACTTTGTTAAAAAGACTTGGTTAATTAATCATCAAAGATATGTTTAACTTTTAGTATTTTAAAATGGTACATCAAAGTAATTTTATGGGAAATTTTTATGGGTATATGTTTAACTTATAGTCTTCCACTATAGGTTAAGTTTTTCATACTCTTACAACTTCTACTATCAGTATATGTCTAGTAAAAAAAACATCCAGGAGTAACACCTCATTACCAGAAGGAATAAATGAATATAACATTGCATATTACTTCACTTTTATTATAGTGGTTGATAATCAAAATCAGTATAAATGTTATTGGAGTAAAACATTCTAAAAAGAATTATTGAATTTCAGAAACATTTCTAAGAAGTAATAACAAACAAAGAAAACCATAAGTAAGAGTAATGTTTATAACTTTCATTTTTAAAAGCAAAAAACTAACGGTAGTCAAACAAGACTACATTACACCAAACAACTCACCTAGTTTGCTGCGGTGACTATAAAAGCCACATTTTCATTGTCAAGACTCTGTAGGCTTGAAATAATCTGAAATCCATATAATGCAATAGCATTACAGATTTAGATAGAGAAATAGTAATCAAACTAAAAAATAGAGCTACGTGAACACTAGAACCAACTTATTATTGGTTATTCATGAACACTATCTAACTCTGAATGTTATTAATATTATTATAAACGGGTTGCAATGGTTGTTAAGTAACACTCACTAGAAATAATCAAATCAAACTAAATATTTCTCAAATTCCAAATTCCATTGCAATCGCCTAAAACGGTAACATTTTCCATCCTCAGTCACAACAGAGAGTATCAGTAAATGAAAGATGAAAATAGGTTTGTAAATGAAAGATGAAAATAGGTTTACCTTGAGAGCTCGTCACTCATGAAAATCCTTCAGAACTGATTTTCTATAAGCTGAGAGAAGTGCTCAAGTGGTGGAAGCAGGTCTTCTTTTGAGGGCTAAATGCGGTGTAGAAATAAGATGCGAGAGAAGAGGATTTTGGTTGAGCTTGAAAATGGCATGGGAAGAAGATGAAGATGGGGAACAAAATGAGATGGTATATGGAGAAAAATAACTTATCCGAAGGAGGTGGCGAGCATAACAGCTGAGCAGGTGGTGGTTCGACGACGAAAATGCTGGGTCACCACGGAAGCACGACAACAACTGGGCACGACGATGATGACTAGGCACGAGGGATTGGGTTAAGGGATTCTCGTGCGGCAACTGTGAGTAGAGCTAGGGTTGAGATCAGATTGAGAAGAGAAGCAAATAAATTGAAAATATTGTGGGTTGGAAAGAAAAGAGTAAAGTATGAAAGAGAAACAAAACTTTTTACAAAATAAAAAATATTAAAAATGGGCTTCTTAACTTTTTACAATAAAAAAAATATTAAAAATGAGCTTTAATGTCGTTTTTTAAAATGAAGATGTTTAATGTCGGTTTTAAACCGACATTAAAGTTGTCCTTTTAATGTTGGTTTAAAACCGACTTTAAAGATCCGCCTTTTGAAAAATGACATTAAAATCCATTTTTAATTTTTTTCACCTGACATTAAAGGTCAGATTTCTTCTAGTATTTATGCAATTTTAAAAGAACTTGTGGAAATCAGTAAGATGAAAGCATGTTCTTTGAAATTAGTATAAATTTTGATGCATTTCTTGATTCATTGTTATAGGAAAACTGGTTATTAGACCCCTGACTCCCTTAGGTTTAACTTAACTTTCTTAGGTTTCACCTAAAACAAATGCTAGAACTCTATTCTTCTAGTTTTACTTCAACTTAACTCTCAGTTAGTTACCTATGATACTAACTTAATTTTAACTTACTACTCACAAGTTTTCCTTGGAGTTGACTGGTCTAAACTACACTTTTTCTAGTTTCATTGGAGCATAATGCTCTGATACCAAGTTGTCACACCCTACCCGAAGCACCTCATCAATTAGCCCGAGATGTGGCATGAAGCCAACCAGCATCGTTCTTCTTCTAACGACACCTGTTGATCCTACTTAACCTATAGATCTTAACTCTCTGTTCAATTAGACTTAGACATATAGTGCAAAAAGAAATGTCTAAACTTGGAATTAATAAACTAAAACCTTTGCAAAAAATCTTCAGGCTTACCTAACCAATGGACAACCTGTTAACCAGTCTTATATAGATAAAACTAAGTTCATAGTTCCGACTATGGTGCCCCAAAACAACACTCACATAAAAAACTCTTATACTAGTCTATAACAGAAAATGGCAACTACTCTTAGCTTAATTACAATTTCACATGCATGCATGGAATCCGCAGTACAAAAATCTAGTCAAACTTCTAATTACAGAGTAGGCCGAGTTTTAACAAGCATCGAAACCACGATCTCTACCTGTAAGGGAAATAAACATTGAAACGATGAGTTATATTGCACCTTGAGTTTGAAACAACACATGATAATGAATACTTGGAGCAAAAATATACATAAACTTAGTAAAGCAACTTTCTTTCCAAACTTAGCTTTCAACCCTCTTTTCTTTCTTGTGATACCTTTAACTCTTTGTATCTATAGGACAAAACTTTAGGCATGGAAACCCTATCCCTCAATACAATACCTGCGAGACGAAGCTTTACACACCAATAGATCAACCTTATCTCACTAGCTATCATGAGATGAAAAATTTAGGCATCCATAGAGGCCATCATCTCTTACCTAGTCTATGTGATAGAAACTTTAGGCTTTTATTGGATACCATCATCACACGACCTCTGTGCACAGGACAATCTCTCCCGTAGGGTTGCTATCAGATGAACACATCTTGGTATAGACTTAAGCATATTTAGAGAAATCTCATGTTAAAACTTTAACTTACACAAGTTATCATGCTTGTGAAAAACTATTGCATTAAGCAAGTCTTAAATTTAGCTTTGCTATAAATAATCTCTTTGCTCAAATACTTGCAGAAACATAGCATTCAAACAAATTTTCATAAATCTCGTGTTTTAAGAAACACTTCTCAAATTGAATGCTTTAGAACTTTAACTCAATCATGCTTTCTCATAATTCATTTCTAAACTTGAAACTCATGCTTTGTAAATTATTTCATAAATCTAGTCTATTTAAATGCTTAAACTCAAAACATGCTTTAAAACATAAATTCTTAAATTAAGCTTAGAAATTCATTTTAGTCACTCACAACTTTTTGTTAGATTCTTGGTTTATAAATTTTCCCTATTTACTCTTACCCTAAAAACATCAAGTAAATATTGGGTTCCAACTCAAGGAAGCTTCTTCTACTTCTTACCTTTTCCTTTACTACTTAAGAGAACTCTTTCTTACTAACCTTGATTTTCTTTGTACTCTTTAAGGTAATCTTTACTTGCTTGAGACAAGCTCTTCAAGTTCACCCTAGCTCCACACAAGCTCCTAACTGATTTAAAGCCTAACAGACAAGCCCTAACATAGCAAACTTGCTCTTAAGTTTCATAAACAAGGAAGAATAAACTTGGATCTAAATCTTAGGCTCTTAATCCTTCCTCTTTAGCTCAAATTTGTCAAAAACAACAACTTCTTGGATCTCTCTTGATCGAACACCCAACTGAAACTTAACGTCGAACTACTCGCTTGTTTTGACTTCACTCTTGCAAGAAGAATCAACTTCTCTCTACTTCTCTCTATTTGGCTCTTGAAGTTAAAAATGGTGAGAAAGGAGAAAAAAAAGGTCTTTTTGCATTTAAAATGTCTCATTGCATCTGAAAAACACTAACCTCGAGCAATAGAAATTTCTAGAGATCTGTCTATCATGCGTCTTTAAGTGATCTTGGTTGAGAATGACTCAAGATCCTTTAAGATCTTCACCCTTCTTGGTTAGACATGCTCGAAATGATGCCACCCTAATATTCCTTTTTTACTTCCAGTCCCAACTGAACATGACCACGAGATGGCCCAAGACCCATATAAAAAATCTTTTAAGTTTTTTAACTCAATCATCAAGTATCGAGATGCTCCTACCTTAGCATCAAGATTTTCTCTCTATTTTCCATCTCACTCAAGATTACTCAAGGTTGGCTTAAGATTCTTACCTGTGTCTTTCTTCCCCCTCTTCTCTCGACCACACAAGATCGAGTCTAAACACTTCTATCCTGAGATCTTCGCTTTAGTTCGAGACTCTTAAACAACACAAAAGCTTAACTTCTTAACTTCTAGCAAGTAATGCGATAAAAGATACAGGTATTATAATTGACTTTAAGGCTCTTCCTCCTTACTTGAAATACATGTTTTTAGGAGAGAAGAATACACTTTCGTCATTATTTCAAGAAATCTAACTCAAATCCAAGAAGAAAACTTGATTGAAATTTGAAGAAAAATGAAAAAGCCATAGGATGGAAACTTTATGATATTAAAAGAGTTAGTCATTCACTTTGTATGCACCAAATTGTACTTAAAGAAGAAGCAAAAGATGTAAGCTAAGTATAAAAAAGATTTAACCTATAAGACATGTGCCTAAAAAAGAAGACATTAAGAAGTGTTCTCGGGGCATCTCATGGTTTTGGCAGCCCAAGATGGAAAACAAAAGGGTTTCAAGATTAGGTCTCGGGCCATCTTGGGCATTACTCGGCCGAGACTAGAAGAAAAAGAAAAAAGTTGTTAAGGAATAATCTTGAGTAGTTAAGTGGGATTTCAAAAAAACATGAAGGCAAAAGGTTCATTCTTGGGTAGTCTAAGAGCTTTGTTGAGTAGAAATTTGAAGAAAAGATAGAAGTGTAAAGAGATCTCGGGCAATCTCGAGCATAAGTTCAATCAAGAATGAAGGTAAAGAAGGAAATTTAAAGGATCTCGATGCTAGTTTGGCAGAGATGAAGGTCAAAAGCTTATAAAATTGAGAACTCAGGTAATCTTAAGACCGTGTCCAGTCGAGAAAAGTAAAGATCTTAATGGATCTCGAGTTGTGTTTAAGCAGAGAATTATGATGGATCTCAAGTTGTGTTTAAACAGAGAATTATGATGGATCTCGATGCATTTTGCAGCTAAGTAGAAGCTGGTGAATGTTTTGGAACTTAAGGATGAGTAAGCTATTCTGAAAATTATTATATTAAGAAAGGAAGGAAGATATGAACGAAAAAACAAACAAAATCAATATAATTTTTCTATCGTAAAGGATAGAAGCTTGGTAAGAAGAAGCATTAGCGTTTTGGGGTATTATGAGGTAAGGGAAACTTTAATCTGTGAGTGGTTTTCTAAAACTAAAAGTTGGTTTTATGCTTTCTTTTATCATATTTGAGGATCAATGATTTATGTGTTTAATGTTTACATTTATTAATGCATGTTTTTAAGTTGTTAGAAAAGCCCTGCATGGCAAAGTAAAGCAAGCCAATTCATAAAAGATGTGTCTTGTGCCTAGTGGCCTCAGCTATTAGAAATGACTAGGAAATTCTCGGATACTGTTGGTAAAAATAACACCACAGTAGTCTAAATGCAAGATTTCAAGTCTTAGCATAGAGAATGGTTCATGTTCTTGGTAAAAGGAATAGTGAAGGACTAATGTGTGTTTTATGTTTTATTGATTTTGTTAAAAAGTACATAGAAGTATTTATGAATAACTTTACAGCTTATGGATATAGTTTTGGTGAATGATTGAGTAGTTTAGGGTTAATAATGAAAATATACATTGTAACCAACCTTATATTGAATTATGAGAAATGTCATTCCATGACAATGCACGACATCGTTTTAGGACACTAAGTGTCATCTAAAGGAATAAAGGTAGATAAGGCTAAAATTGATGTGATCCACAATTTGTCATATCATGTACTAGGAACATTAAATCATTCCAAGGAAGTGTGGATTTCAGATGACAAATGTTGTAAGGCTTTCAATTTGCTCAAAGAAAAGTTTACCACAACTCCAATTTTTCTACCACCTAGATTGGATCTCCCTTTTGAGATCATGCGTGATGCAAGCAATCTAGCATTTAAAGAGGTGTTTGGACATAGAGTTGGCAAAAAAGTGCATGTCATTTATTATACATCTAGAACTTTAAACCCAACTCAAGCAAACTACAACAATAGAAAATGTGTTTCTTGCTATTGTTTCTGCTTTAGATAAATTTAGAAGCTATGTACTTGGTCCTCCAATAACTATCTTTACTGATCATGTGGCAATTAGGTACTTGGTTACAAAGAAGGAGTTCAAACAGAGGCTTGTACGATGTGTTTTTCTCTAGCAAAAGTTCAACCTAACAATCAAGGATAGGAATAGAGTTGACAACTTCATTGTGGATCATCTATGTCGGATTATTCAACACGATGAAGGAATTCCTTTGAGAGAAGACTCCCCCGATGAGTACCTTTTTCAAACTTACAATCAAACCTTGTGGTACACCAACATTTCAACTACTTGGTGACGGATAATTTTCCTTCTGATCTCTCTTTTGCTCAAAGATATAAATTACATAGTGATGTAAAGTATTGTTTTTGGGAAACTAATCAGTGGAAATAATGTTCTGACCAGATAATTAGAAGGTGTGTTCCCATGCATGAGCATGAGTCCACTTTGTCTTTTTGTGATGAGTTACCATGTGGTGGTTGCTTTAGTTTGAAACAAATAGCTAGAAAAAATTTAGATAGTGGGTTATTTTGAAAAACATTATTTGTTGATGCATATTCTTTTTGTAAACACATGTGTGAAATGTCAAAGAACAGGATCACTATCTATGAGGAATGAAATGTCATTACAATTCATATTAACATGTGGAGTTTTTTATGTTTGGGGCATGGATTTTATGGGTCAATTTCCTACCTCATGTGGTTATTTGTATATTCTTTTAGTAGTTGATTATGTTTCAAAATGGGTCGAGGCTATCCCCACAAGGAATAACTATGCTTCCACTATTTCTAGATTTCTAGTCTCTAATAACTTTTCTAGATTTGGCATACGAAGGGTGATTATTAGTGACCAAGGGTGTCACTCCCCACCCCAAAACCACTTCATGCAATTTAGGAAAGACATGTCGCCTAGACACTCAACATGTATCTCTCTACGAGATAGCACGTGGAATGCCTAGTGAGCGGACAACTTTAACTATCACTTAACATACTTGAAACTTAACTTTGATAAACACAAAGCAACAAGAAAAAAATAACATACACTCCTCTCTATAACTTACAATCTAGTTACAACACATGTTATCATTACCAAAAGCTTAAAACCTAAACTTTAAAATACTCTAACAATTCTTTTTAACTGTTTAACTTAGCAGCAACAAGCTTAACACTCTGGGATACACAATCTGTACCTGAAAAGTGATAAAATATTTGAAAAGTCAAAAGAACCGAGTAAGTGACAGTTTTATAAAACATACATTTAAAATAAATTAACTTAAGCTTAAGCTTTTTCATAAATATTTCATGAAACATAACAATAAGTATAAAACCTTTAAAACCTTATTTCTTGATAAACTTTTTCTGCTTTTAAATAAATTTTCTATCATTTAATAACTCTTTTGTTTTCTAAAATAAATCTTTACTTGTTTATCTCTGTTAGCTCTATACCATGAAAACTCGGTAACTAGCTCGATCTATCGTGCCTGATTTAATAATCTCGATCAAGATAGCTGAGCTTTATTCAAACTATTTTACCTAAACTCAGTGGTAGTTAACTAAGAGGTCAACAAAGCCCCATACTCCTAACTGTGTACATTGACCCTCGAGATCTCAGTATATAGAGCCACATGGTTTTCTTTCTTAAAATATTTCTCTTCAAACTCATGCTTTTGCAAATATCTTTTTTAAATAGTAAACAACTTTATTTCAGTTTAAGCATACTCATAAATCATCATTTACTAGCTCAAACACATTCAAAATAGTATAATTGAAAATATATATATTTACATATAAATCTCTACAAACATTAGTAAAGCATAAATCAAACTTTTAACGTACTTTATAAATCAATTAAGCTCAATGTTTATCTCAAGCATGATTTAGAAAATAACTTGTTAAAACATGTATAGAAACTTCTTTTAGAATTTTTTTTGTCACACACTAATTTGACCTCCACATTCTTCCTCAATAATTGACAGTTCTCTCTTTGACTTCTTTTATCGATAAACCTCCTCAACAATTAGACCTAATTTCTAATCTTTTGGAAGTATTTTGTACGAATGGTTTGTGAGAATAATCTTATTGTCAAGTTGCCTATTTATCCTAAATTATTGCATGACATTGAAATGACACCTTCAACGCCCTTAATTTGACTCTTAATTTCCTTAGTCCACCTCCCACTTCTTAATCCAACTCCTGCTTGGTCGCAAAATGCATTAAATATGCATAAGACACCTGGATTCTCGATCTAAAAGCATCCTGAGTTATGCCTGAGATTTCAAATAAATCATTTTTTATCTCTGGTGTCTGTTGGCACAACCCCAAGATAGCCCTGAGATCCTTCCAACTTCCTCTTTTATCTTCAATCTAGGCTGAACTGGTGCCAAAGTTGTCAAAGATCCCTTCAATTTATCTTCTTCTAATCTCAGCCAAACTAGCACAGAGACTTACCTAAAATTACCCTTTTTTCTTCAATCTTGCTCGGGATTCCACATGCTCATCAAGATTCTTCAATGAAGAGCGTTCTATATTTCCTCTTGATTGAGTAAGAGCGAGATTTAACACTTCTGCCTTGAGATTCCTTTTAACTGACTTACCTTCGCGCCCCACTTAAATCAAAACGCCTAAAGACTTTAAATACCTTGCTAACTCACCTAAACTTGATCGCTTAGCTTAACTTTAATATTCAAATTTGACTTAAATTTCTCTTACCTTTACGAAAGTTTAATAAGTCAGAAAGGTTTCTATAAATTTAGGGGTTTTACAAAGGGACCCATTTTTGCAACCAATTAGTAGAAGCTATGACGAGGAAGTAAGGTGTCCAACATCAAACCTTCACTCCAGTATCATCATGAAACCATTAGTCAAACCAAGAATTCGAATAGACAGGTAAAAAGCATTCTTGAGAAGATCATGAACCCATGGAGAAAAGATTGGAGTCTTTGCTTCAATGATACCTTGTGGGCATACCACATAACATTCAAAACTCCAATTGGCACCACACCCTTCAAGCTTATGTATGATAAGTCGTGCCATCTTCCGATTGAGATCAAACGTAAAGCATATTAGGCAGTCAACCAATGCAACTTGTCTCTCGAAAAAGCCTGTGAGCAAAGATTGTTGAATCTACAAGAACTTGAAGAATTGATGTTAGATGCTTATGAAAACTAGATTTATAAAAATAGAACTAAGCTTTTACATAATAGTAAGTGCAACACCCTGAGATTAGGTAGGAGACATGAATGAACCAATATCACAACTGAATGAGAGGGATTCTGAGGACATGAAAGTAAGGTTAAAAAAGAATTAAAAGAATTAAAATTTACTACCTATACAAATAAAGTGCATCTTCTTTTTCGATGGCTCGATCATAGGAACTTCAAAGTTAAGCATGCGCTTAGCTTGGAACAATTCTATATTAGGTGACCTTTAGGGAATTTTTCTAGGTTGCATGTGAGTGAGGACAAAGCATACTAAAAGGACTTGTGTTGGTTTATGGAGACAACTTTCACTCTAAAAAACCTTTAGGACAAGTAAGAATCATGTTGTCAAGTCTCAAAGGATACATGACCTCTTAGGAATTTTTTTAGGATGCATGTGAGTGAGAATAAAGCATAATGAAAGGACTTGTGTTTGTTTCTGGGGAAAACTTTCACTCTAATAAACCTTTAAAACAAGTAAGAATGATGGTGCTAGGTCATAGAGGATGCAGAGAAATATCAGGGATCTGAATTTCAAATCCTGGTCTGAATCCTTGACATGAGGCATTACATTAAGTTTCTTAAAAAGAACTTTGAGGTAGGAAAAAAAATTCTTTTCAAATTTTCATTAAAATTCATGCCTGGGCAAATTGAAATATAAATGCTTGGTTCATTTTTTATTATTAATGTGTCTCCCTTTTGGTGCAATGGACATAAAAAGTTTAGAAAAAGAAAAATTTTCAAGGTTAATGGACATAAACTTAAAATTTACAATGAAGGGAAATTTACAATGTGTCTTCCCTCTTACACTTAAAGTCCGAGAAGAAAGTATGGTCTCTCTCGAGGAGAAAACAAGGAGAAACGACTTCGAGAGATAGGGCCTCTCCCAACACAACAATTAAAGCGTTGAAAGATTTTTGTTTGAATATAACGTTTTGATCATTGTTTGAATTTAGGAGCAATCAAGTGCTTGTAAGGCTGTTAGAGCAAGCTGTTAGTGCGAAGCAGCCTTACAACTACAAGAGCAAATCCAACTTGTTTCTTCTGCGACAAGTCGATCTCACTAAAGAATGTAGTCACATGGTGGATCGTGTCAAAATGTTTAGAGAAACAGACACCAGTACAACTAGTGAGTTCGTTTCACCAGCAGCAGACGACACTCATGCAAGTTTACTAAAACTTTTTATTACTTTCTCTTTTAATTCTGATCATCTCTCCTGACTTATAAGTTGTATTGTGTAGAATCAAATGCTGAAACTTTAGTCCCAGCCCGTTTAAGAAGGTTCTCAACCACTCTCTAGGGATGAGATATGCGAGACCGTTTTGGATAGACGATCAAGCTACTCAAAAAGTCTTAGTTAAGGCCATGGTTGTTGTTTGGACTGAATAGTTTTGTGTAACGCAAATACAATGTGTCACTAAGTTAGGTCATTGCGTGTAATGCACTCATCGTAACTCTCTGTATTGCATGCTTTGATTCTAGGCAATGAGTCATAAGTCATGATCATTGCATTTGATGTTCTCCCATTTACTTCTTCATTGCATAGTTCTTAAGTCCTCATTGAGTACAAATTTTTCTAATGCTCACCCAAGTGCAAGAAAATAGTAGGTTTACCTAAGTGATCCAGGGTCAAACACAGGGAATTGTTATAAATGTTAGTGATAGGTTCCACTTATCGTTTGACGTTATGACAATTAAATTGAAAGAATGTAATACTGACTACTACTTATTTACAGCTCAAGATTCATGCACAGAGAATAAATTATAACTAGGTACAACATGGGTTAAACTCACTTGGGTGAAGAAAATTTTACAAACTATTAAATGTTGAAGTTTGCGATAGCCTTAACACGCTATAATTGCACAATCAGTATATGATTAAGGCAACCTTCTCTCTAAGTATTTAAATACCACACTTGTTCGCCTTTCAGGATACAAATGATTGTGTTTGCTTAGGAAAATTATACCTAGAGAACGTGACTCATAATACTTATAGGACTTCTTGTTTAAGGACGACAATCTCTCGGTGCTATTGTTTGCACTTGTTCAACTTTTGGGACATAAATGTTGGAAGCTACCTTGCTAAGGTGAAGGTTGTTACCAAACTTCTCCCTGCACGCATTAGTTTTATTCTTGCTACTTACCCTTTGGGGCATTTGGCGATTTACATTGGTCAAGTGATGAACGTAGCTCAACTAATGTGATAAGGTTTATAAGTTGAACTCCTTATCAAGAACTTATCACAACTCTCCTTATTTAATAACACAAAGATAGATGAGAAGTTAAGAAATGATGGATTGAAAAGGTATAAACATGCAATCTATGTATAAAGAATATAGGTCTTCGGCCACTGTACAATATGAACAATACATACATTACAATGAAATAAAAAGTGGAGAGATAAATGTATGGAAAACGTTACTACAAGTTTGGAGTTCAACAAAAAAAATGATATTTTCTTTTATCACGGGTGTATATTCTCTAGGTAGCTTGTTCAAGCTCTCTCTTTTTCTGTAATTTTCTCCAGCCATTATATGTCTCTCTCTCGGCATATTCGGGCCTTTGGGCCTATTTGGGGCCCCCTCTTTCTCTTGATGGAGATGAAGTGCTTGTATCGGTAGGAAAACTCTATTCCTTTGAGTGTGTCAACTGTAACGACCCAACTTCTAAAATTAAGTTAAAATTATTACTTGAACACTAGACTCATACTTAAAACATAAGGCTTGATAAGTTTAATAAATTTTTAACAACGACAAAGAGATTTTATATAAGTTTGGACCCTAATTCAAACAAAGTTTTGAAAGTCCAAATTAAATATTGAAAAGAAGAAAGTTAAATCACAAAAACCCCTAACAGTCTCAATTACTAAAGTAAACCAAATAAAACATAAACATAAAGCGGAAGCAGTTTAAAGGACATTCCCCTATAGCAATCATGGCTTCTTCTTGTCCCTCGTCGGTCCACCTTCTTTGTCACCTTTGCCTGAAAATTTTTAAACATAAAAGGGTGAGTATAAACATACTCAGTAAGAGACCCGCTACTGGTCCCATTAGAAAAAAATAAAACTGTTAACTTCCTATTGGGAGTGCCTTACACTTTATCAGTCTTGTGATCCCGTAGGAACACACATAATCAGTCTAATGCCTTGCATGACATATATATCAGTCTAGTGCTTTGCAGGAAGCACATATCTGTCTAGTGCTTCCGAAGGATGCACAACAGGCGGTAACCCCATAGGACACCTGCAAGGCACACTACCCTATAGATAAAATTAACAATCTTCCCTCGGTCTCAATCTAGCATTTTTAATCAGTCAAGCAAATAGCAATTCAACTACCATCATTTTATTCTTTCAGTTCATCACATTTACAGTCAATTTATGCAATCCAACATATAACTGAACAATATCATAATGGTTACTCAACGAATAAATTTATACATAAGCATCGCTCTCCTCAATTCAATCAATACAATTTAGCTCATTATTCCTACCGACAAGACACTACCCATGCCTTAATATAACAACCAACAATCCACCATTTAATCAACTCAAGGTTTTTAGTTCAGTCGTAACCGAATATACATATCAGTCAGTTATCTCAGTTCAATAGAATTTATTCTGCCTAACAGCCATCAATTACAAAATTTCATATCAGTTAGTAAATTCAAGATCAATAAAATTCATATAGACAACACATCTCTATTTCATCGTTGAGTCCAGTAGTAAGAACTCTTACCTTAACGTTACCTAAGTTCCTTAATCGAATTTAAGTCCAACGACACAAACCTACACACATAACAACAAAATTTCAATACTTTCCCAAATCTGTTTCCATATTCAAACCATTGAACCGCGATATCCATGAACTTACCCAAGTAGATGGAGAATTAAGCTCCAACCAACCCATCGTAACTCCAAGAACTCGAGCACCGTCCACCACGACTCCTTCAATAACCAATAAAGAACCAATGATTAATTCCACATTACAACTCAACGAATCTATCACGTGGAAACCACCATATTCATTGTTACAAACTTACACTACAACCCAATACTTCTTGTGGTAAGGCAAAAATAGCAACTTAGTATAGGTGAAATCGACGTGGGCGAAAGGCAGAACGAAATGATGCGTTAAGGGGTACCGAAACCACAGTTGGAAGACAGAAAGTCGCACAACCACCTGATTCCAATTTGTTCGATGCGGTGCGGTGACTGTTACGCTGACGGAATCGGAAATGAGGAGACACAACTACAGTCGATAACCAGTTACCGAAGACTTGACGACAGTCGACAACCAGTTACTAAAGACTCGACGACGGCCACCAAAGATGAAGGAGGCGACGGCAACTTCACAGATGGAGTGATTCATGAACACTCAGTTGCTTCACAAACAAAAAAGGGCATGATTCGTCGGTTGTAGTTCACGATCGAAGATCGAGCGCGAAAGAATGACTGTTTGGACGATGTCTGCAGGTCGGTGGAAGAAGAAGCTTGGTTGAACTAGGTGAATATTGAAGGTAGGCGGCGGCTAGGGCAAAGGAAGAAGGAAGAAGAAGAAGAAGATGAAAGGGGAGGCGCACATGAAGAGAAGGGAAATTATTTTTTTTAATAATAATAATAATATATTATTAATACCTTTCCAATTTCTTTTTCCCTCTTCAATTCTTTTCTTTCTCATTAGAAAATTCCTCTTCCACACTAAGTGTAATAAAATAACACCCAAAAATTTAAAATATTTAAATAATAAGGCAATTTAATTAAAATAAAATACCTTAGAGCTCGGGGTGTTACATCAGCATTGTCATCTAACCCTATAAAGCCGCAACATTCCAACTACCATTCCTGTCTTTTTATGAGCTCTCATCGCATAATGATTAGGTTCATCACCTGAATTTGTTAATCGTCAGGCACAATCCATTGCATTGTCTTTGCGCGAGATGTCATGTGTGAATTGCTCATTTCTACTTTTTCCCACTTGTCCAACATTTAAACATGATAATTGTGTAAATTTTAAGTCTTATTTCTAAGTATTTATACCTTTACAGCATAAGTTATGTTTTCACTTGTCCACTTGTCCAGCATTTCCCACTTAACATTTATGTAAGCCTTATTTATAAGTATTTATACCTTTACAGCATAAGTTATGTGTTCTGAGCATCCCTTATGCGTTTTAACCCCATTATTCTAGTAAAAAGGACTATAATAACGGTCAATTTTGCACGTTATCAGGTCCCATGTCCAAGTCTAGGAAGAGTTATGCTTCCACTTCTTCCTCCTCCTACAACCACTAGGCATACATGACGAAGGTTAACAAACTAAGGGAAAGCCTTGAAAATGCTAATCACCTTGTTGAAGAACAAAGACTAAGAGAGGAGGAGCATGACCGACTAATGGTAAATCATGATCGACAAATGGCAGACCTTATTCGACAAATAGCAGACCGTGATTGACAAATGAAAGAAAAATTTCAAAGAATATAAGAAAACTATGCACGTCAAATGGAAGATATGAAGAAGATGATCAAGGATATAAGTCGGACACATAGAGGGTCATGAACACTTGGGTTACGTACTTTTTAATATTTAATTTGTTCACTTTTGTATCTGTGATATTCTAACTATACTTTTATGTTGTTTGTAGGTTTTGTATTTTTTTTATGTGGCGTTTGTGACTACTTGATAAAAGATAGGTGTAGGTTTATTTTATTTTTAATGTAATTGTTTTAAACATTTTCAACATGTTATTTGTACGTTTTGTTATATATATTTTTGTACCGTGTTTATCATAAATTGTAATTTCTTAATTTTCATAATTTATTGCAAATTTTGTTTCTTACCATACAAATGAAACAGAGAACAATATTGAGTAATAACAAAAATAAAATAATAAAATAAATAATAATAACAAAATAAAATAAACCTTTTTACCAATGCACTGTATACATCGGGATTAGATTTTTCCTCGACATATTTTCCATACGTTGGAAAACACTTTTCCCGACACGATGTCGAATTTGGTTATTCCGACGTGTTATAGTGAAGTTGGATGTAGTCTGATACTGACGTCGTCAACACATCAAAATCATAGGCATCAGAGATACATTATTGCCAACATTGACAATTTTGCACGTCGGTCAAAGTTTTCCCGACACGATTTTATCAACGTCCGTGCAAACATCGTGGTTGACGTTGACAATACTTTGGCCGATGCATTTTGAAAGTTTGTAAACGTTTTACTAGATCAGGAATACCCCATATTCTTGTAGTAACATCTAACTTATGTAAATCATTTTTCCATTCATACAATGGTCGATCAATAATCACTTGCAAAAGACCACATATCAAATATAATTTATATATTTTACCTAATTATCAATCAAGGCAGACCTAATTAAACTTCATGTTTTAGTCCTATTGGATTCAAAAGCTTCCATTATTCTACGACTAAAAACATGCTCATTAAGATTAAGGGTTCCATTTTATAATTAATTAACTAGATTATCTAACTAATTAATCAAATTATCTTTGAGCCTATTAAAAGCATGCATTATTGGTTTATATGGATAACCTGAATTCCTAGCATATGATTCAATTAATTGCTACTTCGATGATTCATTATTTTTTCAATTGTTCAAGAGGGACTTAATTTATGGTTGGACAATAAACAAATTGTTCATTAGAGAATTGGTGGTACTTAAGGAGATAGGGATAGCAAACTCTTGTGACCAAATTGTATTTACTAACAACTCGTGAAGAATCAACTTGTTTCTAGTGGTTATATCTATGGAGATGCAACTTGTCCTGCAGCGTAGAAAAGTGCAACTGTGTAGGTTTCTAATGATTTGTGCGTATAGTTAATGAATGAAGTTGGTTAATTATTTTTTTTCTAACTCTACTCTATCTCTCTCGCTTCTATTGCTTCATGGCACCTCTTTTCAAGTCACCATTGACATTCTGGTGTCTCTTAATCTCAAATTAATTAATTAAACAATATTTTTATGATATATAGAAAGCCTCCTTTTATTTAATAACAATTTTAGTGTTTTGAAAAGTTCATCGCGTATAGTTTAATGGTTCCAACAAAATTGGAAATCACCTTAATTAGAGCTCAAACAAAAAAGATACAGTCAAAACAATCATATTAGAAAAATGAATGGGATGACCCTACTACAAATTAAGGCTTCAATGATGAAATTTTCGTATCATTGAAGTCACTATCAAGAAAGGCTATTCAACGAGACTTTGAAAAACATGTCACTAAATATGCTTTGATGACATCAAGATTGTGCCACTAATACTTTTACCTTGACGCAATAAATATGTCATCGTTATCAATAACTTGACACTTAACATATTGTTATCAATACCCTTACATTGACGCTTTAAATGTGTCACCGTTATCTATTCCTTAACACCAATATATTGTTATTAACCCTAATTACATTGATGTTTTAATTGTGTCACCATAATCTATAACTTGACACGAATATATTGTCATTAATTCCCTTACATTGATGCTTTAAATTCTGACCTTTATCTATACATTGACACAAATATATTGTCATTAATACTCTTACATTGATGTTTTAAATGCGTCGTCATTATCTATCACTTGACACCAATATATTATCATTAATACCTTTATGTCTTTTAATGTACTTTCCTACGCTGGTATAAATATGTGTATATATGTGTGAGAAAGCTAAGAAAGTAAGAAAAACAAGTTTAAAAGAAATATTGTTCCAGTTCTTATTTCTTCTAAATTGTGTGAGTAGGAGAACATTCTTCTTCTTTTGTCTCTTGATTTGTATTCTGAGGAAAATTAATACTAGTTTCCAACATACTTCACTATCTTTTTAACCTCTTCATGTTCTTCAATATTTTAACAACTATTTTCATAATTTTCAATCCTTCATACAACACAACAAAACCTCCGTATCATTACTGAGTTTCAATTTCTTCCTCGATATTGACTGCCATTTTGTCCGAGATCACATTGTTCGAGGCTCTATCAAGTTACTCCTTGTTTGTTCACAACTATAACTAGCAAATATTTTTATAAGACCACTACTAGAAAAATGGGTTCTAACGACTCTACTAATCAAGGCATTGTGTCAATGAAAATTTAAAAAAGAAAATGGTGGAGTGAGGCAAATTGTATAGTTGAAAATAAAAATACAGATTATTTCTTGACGCAATTCTATTGATACAATTTAATTTGTTTGAACACAATTTTTGCATCGTTAATTAACAAAAAAAATTTTGTGTCATTAAAAAAAATTTCAAATGAAAAACCCCAAATTTCAAAAAATTTTAATTTTTCCTTCCTCACACAATTAAAACTAAATAAAAATCCCAGATTTTTTCTCAAGCAAAAACATTGTCGTCGAACAAAGCCTTAAAGAAATTTTTTTTTCTATTTCTACCATAAATGCAAAAAAAAAATCTCGTCAAACAAAGTGGGCTACCGCGTCGTTGTGAAGAACCCTTGCCTTTCAATTTTCTGCCACTCATCGTTGTCGATTCCACACTCCAGCCACTACTATCGTTGTCGCCACAAGCCTTCGCCATCAAACCCATCAATCTAGTCACTGCCGTCGAATAAATTTATTTAAAAATATGAGTTTTAATGACACTTGAAATCAAGAAAAAATGGGTGGGAGGGAATAAAATATGTCATTAAAAATATAATTACAAATTTTTCGTGACACAATTTTTTCAACACAAAATGTGTTTTCTTGACACAATTTTCTTGACACAAATTGAGTTTTCTTAACACAATTTCTCATCGTTAATTAATCACATAAATTATGTGTCATTAAAAATTACCTAATAAAAAATCAATGTGTTCCTTCATCTGTACGCTTTCTAATTTTAAAAAAAATGATTTGACGCTTTCATCCCTCTTGAGAACCACGATTGAAAAAAACTCTTACTTCATCTCATGTTATTGTTGTCTTTCTCTCTTGCAAATGCTCTCCGACGACGTTTCTCCCTCTCTCGCAAACGTTCTTCACGACTTTTCCTTTCTCACAAGCTCTTCACCTGTTGTTTGAAGGATCTCACCAAATTTGTAGGCGGTTGAAGAATCTGTGGACCATGAGATCAATCAAAGTCCATTTATGAGTTAGTTTGATTAGACTATTAATTTATCTTTTGGATTATTGTAAAACTTTTACCGAGAATGTAATTTACATTTTTTATTATTAATAAAAAAATCTTTCTAAACCTATTTGGATAAGTTGATTCATGTATTTAATTTATTTATATATCCATCATTTATATTTCAAAAAATATGTGTTGTGACTTGGAAAATAACGAAGTCAAACAAGTATCGATATATAAGTCTTTATTAAACAGGAATAGTGTGTAACCATTGTGGGTTGACCTAGTGGTAAAAAGTTAAAAATATTAACCAAGAAATTATGAGTTCAATCCATGGTGGCCACCAACCTAAGTATTAATTTTCTACGAGTTTTTTGACACCCAAATGTTATAAAGTCGGATGAATTTGTCTCTTCCATATTGAGGGCTATAGATTAGCATTTCTATTAATGAACAAAATAAGCAAGTTTTATTTACATTTCTGGCTTAATAAGCCATAATATTTTTTTAAGACGAATTTGTCTCTTCCAATGTAAAGTTAGATGAATTTGTCTCTTCCATACGGAGGGCTATAGATTAGCATTTCTATTAATGAACAAAATAAGCAAGTTTTATTTACATTTCTGGCTTAATAAGCCATAATATTTTTTTAAGATGAATTTGTCTCTTCCATATTGAGGGCTATAGATTAACATTTCTATTAATGAACAAAATAAGCAAGTTTTATTTACATTTCTGGCTTAATAAGCCATAATATTTTTTTACATAGTTATAATTAAGGGATAGTTGCAAATTTAGCAATTAGATTCAAAATAATTAAGTATATAGCAATATTTTAAAAAATTTACAAATATAGCAAAATTTGTCAAATTCTATCAATAATAGAAGTATATCATCGATAGACCATGTTGCAAATATTGGTCTATCATTAATAGATCCATACGAGTCTATCAGCTATAGTTTTGCTATATTTGTAATTTTTTTTAAATATTGTTATATCCTTAATTATTATTGTTAAAATAGTCATTAATTACAATTATCCTATAATAATTAATATCACGTGTAATTTTTTAATTTTGACACATCAATTTCATCCTTTATTTTTATGAGAAAAGGATTTTTTTTAAAGAAATCTAAAGTTTCAAAAGATGAGAATAGAAAATTTCCAAAGTTTCTAAACTTTAAAGGTTGAAT
>JBBPDI010000032.1:7214907-7229192 GCA_037974545.1 Cucumis variabilis | reverse complement strand
AAATCAAAATAGAAAATATTGAAACATTTAGGTGCCTTATACTTGACTTTTATTGATTGGTTTTACCAAGATTCCTCATTTTCTATTATTTTCCAGGTGATCAGTAATTTTTGTGTCATTGAGAACGTTAGTATTTTTTTTCTTTTGCACATTTTCTTTTCAGCAAAGGTAAAATTTGCACTGATTTTAATGTTTTATACCTATTTATGCATAAACAATCAAGAATCCAAAATCTTCTTTTGCCTTTTGAAATATTTTATGGCTATTCTACAGTTACGGGTAGTCAATCATAGCATTCATGATATAGTGACATTTCAAATTTAGTTTTTTTTTGATGGTTTGTAGAAGTACCACCTAGACACTTAGACACTTAGGCCTTTAGACATTTTGATTGAAAACTATGACATTTTTAGGTCTTATGGATGCCCAAAACATACATGGCATTTTAAAGTATATGATATTTTTTTAGTTTTTTGGATGGTTTGTAGAAATATCACTTAGAAATTTTTTAGATTTACTGTAGTTGGTTTTGCGTTTTATGATCACACTTAGGCATTTGAAACTTATTTCTATTGTTCTTGGTTTCGAGAGTTAAAACACTTTTTAGCACACTTTAGTTAGATTTTAGTTTCAAAGTCGCACTTGAGACTTATTCATTTTTATGTACCTTTTTCAGGTATATATAGCTTGAAGGAGCAGAGAATGACTATTTTTTTTAGGACTTTCTGACTGAATTAACTATTTTTTTTGTTTATTTAATATTTTTTATTCATTTTGGTATTCCAAAATAAAATTTAATATAGCACATGTATCTTGACACATTAAAGAATTATGGTTTGTCATATTTTGACAAAGTATTAATGGTTAGAAATATTTTTTCATTTTTAATTTTTTTGTTCCAATTTTTTTATATATTTTGTTATAGCCAGAAAAATCATTATATATTTAAAAATTAATTCAGAAGCATACAATATTAATAATAAATGTGAAAAAAATTAAAATTGTTTTTGCCATGTGCATATATGTACTACCGACAAATTTAGCATGAAGAGAAATTTTCTTTATGCCAACAAAAATCTTTTCGTTGGTAGAAACAGTTCTTGCCCCAAGATAAACGTGGACATAAAGTTTATTTTTGTTGACGTAATGATGATCATGGACAGAAAGGCCTTTCTTTCGACGTCTTTTTTGTGCCATAAAGTATATTTTTGCCGACATAATGATGATCATGGTCAAAAATACCTTTTTGCCAACGTTCTTTTCATGGCCAGAAAATATATTTTTGCCGACGTGTTGATGATCGTGGGCAAAACTACCTTTCTACCGACATTTTTTTTTGTGGCTAGAAATATCTTTTCTGTCCTTGATTTTAATTTGTGTGGGCATTTTTGTCGACGCAACGTAAAAAACGTAGGCAAAGGAAAAGACAACAATGTTTCGGCCACGTAATGTGTCCATGCAAAAAAACGCCGACAAGAGCTCGACCTACATTTTTCTACATCGACAAAGACGAAAATTCTTGTAGTGACGTGCACGACCACCAAGAAGAAGAGACGTGACTTCATCTCCTCCTAGTTCTTCATTGCAAGCTGTGTTCCACTTGCTTTGGGTTTGATAACAAATTGAAAAAGCCCAACACAGAAAAATTATTAATATTGGTCTACAATAAACAACTTCGAGTATGAAACATTGATCTTGATATGTATCACAACATTCCACCCCATCATGTCAAAGTTTTTTCAAGTCATCCACTAATGAAGCTAAATAAACATCTATGTCATTTCTCGATTGTTTGGGACCAAGTATTATTGTAGTCAACATAATTTTTTTTTGCTTCATACACAACCATGGAGGAAGGTTATACGTCACTGACATCACTGGCCAACAAGTATATCTACTATTAGATCTCCATGCGGACTGACCCATCCGACCCATCTGTGGATAGAACAAGATGTCGATTTTAGATTCTAACCCAAACTCTAACAACAAATTGTCTACTTTTTTCCATGATAATGCATATTTTAAAAAATATTGTAATAAACTATTCATTTCTCTTTTTCTGGCATGGCACGTCAATAAACTTTATGTTTCTTTACTTCGAAACATTATTTCAAATCTTGGAATTGGGGAGAAGTACCACATGATTTTTATTGGAAATATTCTTAACCACCTTCCTTAAATTTTAACGAAGCTTCCAGCTTGAAATGGCACAAGAGGGGCATACATTTGCATAAAAAAGTTCTTTTTTAAACAAGCAACAATCATTCATACATGAATAAATTCATTTCAAGAGAGTACAACAATTTTTTTTTTGCTTGATAAGTAGAAGTATGGATTTCATTAGGAAGTGAGATGCCACAAATTAATTGTAACAATTCAGTGAAACTCCTATCGCTCCATCCAAATTTAGCTTTCAAATTAAGTAACTTTACCAATGTAGATATTCTGGCAAAATTTCTACAATTTGGATATATAATGGTTTCTTGGCATCATCTAGTAGTTCCTAAAAAATTTCAGACTTGCCATTAAAATACTTGTGTGTAGCCTCAAACATTCCAATTGGATCATCAATATCACATCGTTCTAATCAACTTCTTCTCTTGCGCTAGTAAAGACATTTTCATTGTCTCCCTTCATTTGGCAGTGATTCACCATTAAAAATCAATACTTGATAACTTTAATTGATCCTATTAAAAAATAAGCGATTTCTAATTGTATTCACATCTAAAGTATTTGCATTTACACATTTCAAACAAAGGCAAGCCATGTCTTCCAATGTATTTGAATGTTTTAATCCATTTTTAATAAACATATCAACCTCAAAAGCATAATCAGTTGAAATTTTATTCTTTTCATCCATTACTTATCCATATTACACAACGTGTGCAATTTAATTTACAAGAAATAATTAAGTAATCTTAATTAAACTTGTGAACTTAACTATAACCAACAATAATGCCTAAAAAGTTCAAGATAAAATATAATCCATAAAAAAATCAATATACACCGAAACCATCGAACAATTAGAACAAAGCAAGATTATCAAACAAGGACATATTCTTGAACTAATTTTCAGTTCAACACTCCCGAAACTTATGAACCATAATCAATAGCAAGACGTAAATTAGTTTATATCCAATTTTGAGACAAATGCAAAAGAACACAATAAAATATTTTTAAGACAAATATAAACCAAGAAAATGTTCTACGAGGATATTAATCACCAAGCGAAAAAGTGATAACAAGACTATGAAATAAGTCCATATTCTTTAACTAATTATCATTTCAACACTGCAAGATCTTATGAACCATAATCAATAATACTTAAACTTGTTTATATTAAATAATTTTGAGTCAAACTTATAAAAGGTTCAAAACTAAAATATAATCCTTAAAAAAGTTCTTATACATACAAACCACAACACAAAATAGAACAAAATAAGACTATCAATCACTATTGAAATAAAATTAAAGAAAAAAATGAAATATTTTTAAGTTACTGAATTAAATGTTATGAAAAAAAATTTCACATTTGGAGCAAGCAAATGACTCAAACAACCCACAATAGATTCCACAGAAGAATCGTGAATGGAGCTTGAACAGATCTTACTCGAATATGAGCGTCAATGATGATTGTCTAACCGAGATTTGAGCTGGACAACGAAAAGAACTCATATCTAAATAGATCCGACAGTGCGAACAACAAAGCATGGAACATGAACATATCTAAAAGACTAAGAAAAGGGACTTGACTGTGTGATGATGGACACGGAGGAGCTACGAACGGAGTAGCGGTGATGTGTAGGCTGATCCATTGACACGACCAAAATTGCAGTCGTGACAGATGTATGACGACTATGACAGATCCTAACGATGTTGGTGTAAATGGAGCTACAAAAGGATTTAAGCTATTGAGCTACAAACAGTGATACAATGGTGATGTGGCGAGTTGCGACGATAGTGGCACGATGATCAGATCGTGGGTGTTTACATCTATGGAGACGCAAGAGCAAGTGAGTCAATGAGAAGGGAGGGTTTGGAGATAATAAGTCTTGAGAGAGAAGAAATGGAGAACTAATTTTACTAAAATAAAAAATAACGAATAGCTTTAATGTCGGTTTCAAATCGACATTGTATTGTACCTTGATCTTTGATGTTGGTTTAAAACCGCCATTAAATATCCACTTTTTAAAAACTAACATCAAACATCCGTGTTTAATTTTTCCAACCGACATCATATGTCAAATTTCTTGTAATAAAATAAGCTTCAATGAAACTTTAAAACAATAACGAAACTTAGAAGCAACATAACCACTAAAATTGATTGTAGACAACCAACATTCGAATAAGGCGTTCATCGTTAACAAAAGAACTAAGTCTATCAAAATATAAATATGTACTACTAAGGTATATGGTATACTTTTTTAAAAGAAATATATATGATGTGTACCTCTTATACACAAAAAAAGAATTTACTCCAACTTCAAAACTTCTTTCTTTCCTTGAGCCTAGTTCATCCATAGAGCATTTCGTAATTTTCTAAAACAAACTATAAAAATTACGAATATATAGAGAACAAGAATAAACAGAATACCTGAAACAAAATCCCAAACTATAACATATAACAAATTCAAAAATTATAACATATAGAATGATTGAATCAACCCATAACCGAAATTAAAGTTTAGAAACTAAACTTTATTTAAGTTTCATCTACAAACAATCCAGCAAAAAGAAGTCTCATTCATGCCAAACCAAAACATAACCCTGAGAATACATAATACAAAACATCATAAGTACTCAAAGAAGACTCAGCTTGACAAAAATCTAAAAACTAAGTTAAGGCACTCTAAAACAATACGAAACTACACAGTAGGAAACAAAGAATTTAACTAGAAATCACAAGTACATTTAAATTTAACAGAAGTTAAAAGAAACAAAAACGCAACATACTAACATACAAACAGACCAAATGTAGTATATTATACTTTATGTGCTACTAAAAAAAATTCAAACACACTCCTAAATAATACTAAGGTTTAAAGGTAACTCAATACTGTTGGAAAGAGCAGACAAAGATTATCCAATTCTAATAAAAAATTGAAATTTGCATGCACATACTGTACTTCATTAATATATGCCCTTCAAGGAATTAATATTGGTTTGTGATCGCAAATAAATAGATCACATTTATCCAATAAGCCTTGGGGGACTCATTCCACATCCCTAATTCCTACAAATTGGACTGGAAAAGAAGATGGATATGCATCTAGTTGGAGTTTCTTTAACAATATTTAAATGTCCAAAATAATTCTAGAAGAACTCTCTTATGTTCCAAATTTCAATTATAAACCAGATTTTTAAAAAATATTAGATGTAAAGTTAACCTGAGTACACCAAATTTCAAATGTACAATGTTATGAAAAACAATTCATAATAGAATAATACATGAAAACAACATTTTTTTCATACAAAAATGAATTAAAGTTATAGAACAAATAATAAAAAAATCAATAGTTGACCTATAATGCCTCAACAAACTATGATGCAATGGAAGCACTGGTCAATAATTTTGATTACTCACATAATTTTATTATCATAATTAACATAAGGAAAATTTAAACAACCGATTCAATTATTAATATTTTACCAAGAGTCAAAGACCAAACTAAATTAGTTGAAAAAAACTTTCTTGAACTAAAAACCTCACCAGAGTGGACTTGAAACTTTGCTAAAAAGTGTCCAAATTTGTGAACTCAAGCCAAGTAAGCTTATTGAATCTAAGAGAAAAGACTAATAGCTAAGTTCGATAAATGCATAACATAACAAACAAAAAAGTTATAAACAACTAAACTTATAAAATGAAATTCAAAAGAAGGTGTGTTTGGACATGGTAATACCCATACCTTAAAATAAATATTCCCCGTCACAAAATAATCTGTGTCAAATTCAAGTCTAAGTGGAACGAAGTTGTAGAATAAAGCTTTTGCTTACAACCAAGATTAATTATAAAATTCCAGATCAAGAATTTTGCCGCTGATTAAGTATGGAGAACTACTACAAATTCATTTGAAACTATTATACTTAAACTGTTTTGGAATACAATGGGATAATTCAAAAGCCAAAAGGCATTAATAGGGCATAACATCTCATCAATACGATAAAAAGTGAGCGAGGAACAAGTTCCTATAGCATTCTCATTTTTTCCTCCAAAATTGATTTTTTTTTTAAATCAACTTAGTTGACTCTAAAAAAAACTGTTAATTTTAGTCACAAACTGGTGAAAAAGAAAACTCAGTCATAATAGTGGAAAAATCCAAAACATTTCGTCTTTTCACATCAAAGGCGCGGCTCCTTCATTTTACTACATTCAATCATTCTTATTTACAATCATGAATTTGTGACACAAAAAATTGTGATGAATTTTGAAAAAACCAAAATACTATCTTTTTTTTTCTTAAAAAACAAATGAAATATTGGGCTTTTATGACTTATTTTTGAGTTTTTCCTCTAAATTTGTTACTATTCATGAATCATGGAATGCCCAATTTGTTGTCGTGGATATAGATATAGATCGTAAAATTTTAAATTTTGTGTATATATAATAAGTTTAAAATACATTAAAAAAATATAATATCCAATGTAATATATAAGTCATAAGAAATGAAATTGAATCGTAGAATCGTGACTCGTGACGTGGACTAAGTCAAATTTAAATTTTTCGATCACTATTAAATACAAATTATTAGAAATTTATGAATCTATTAGACCATACTTTTTATTAAAAGTATTAGACATTTAAATCTGACATTTTTTAAACTTAATGTCATGGATTAAACTTATAATTGGTTTTGTACATTTTATTTTTATGAACATCAAATTCAATCAACAAATATTGTCATAGGGTTATATGAAAAAAACAACAAGCATTTTGCTCATTTTCTTTTCGGTTTAGCCTTAGCAAAACAGAGCCTCGTGATAAATTGAAATGTCAATACCAACAAAAAGGTTGAGGTCTCGACTATATAAAAATGTGGATGAAAATATTGATGTAAATGAAATTTATTAAAAAAATCTATGGAGAATAATAATAAATAGTTTATACATTGTAAACAAAGTTAAAATGCCTATTATTTATATTAGGTAATTTGCATTAATGCCATTTTTGTGTGTGCTTATTTTGTTAATCTTATGATATTTTTGTAAGATATAGTAACAGTATCAATTAAATGACAAAACTACCCGAAAATACAAATATAACAAAATTTTTCTGTCTATCAATGATAGATCGTGATAGACTACTATCTAGTCACAACACATATAGTTTATTGTTGTCTATTACTAATTAAGGGTGTAAATGAGTTGGGTTGGGTTGGGAGACAATCTCAACACAATCCATATTTTCGGGTTGCTTGAGTTGGCAATCCGAATAACCCAAATTGTATTACTAGCCTAACCCTTAAAATATGGGTTGGGTTGGGTTGGGTCATCGAGTTTTTTTAAACGATGACTTTCAAATTTTAAACGATCGTGTAGATCATGATACACGATCTCGACCATTAGTTGCACCGAGATGCCTCGAGACGAAAGAATTCTACCTTTAATTCATTCTATCTATGGTATACAATGCCACGAGATGTCATTGGATAAAAGAATTCTTCCTTTAGTTATTGGATCTCAGACCTTAGTGGCATTGAGATAGCCCGAGATGAAAAGATTCTACCTTTATTTTATTCGATATAGGACATACATTGCTCCAAGATGCCTTATGATGAAAGAATTCTTTCCTTAGTTATGGAATCTCGGGCCTTAGTGGTACCGAGATGGTCTGGATGAAAGAATTATGTATTTATTTTATTTGATCCCCGACATACATTGTCCTAAGATGAAAGAATTCTGTCTTTAGTTATTCAATCTTGCGTCTTAATTGTACTGGGATGGACCAAGATTAATAAACCACAAAGAAGATATAAATTCCACATTGATGGAACACGAGACACGAGCAACAAAAATAATGGGATCAATTTTACTCTAAATGCCACTAAACTATTTAGAAATTAACATGTATAATTACCCTAATTAAACTAAATTAGGGTTGAAGAAAATCATACCTTTAAAACTTTTCGATCTTCGTAATCTCCTCACGAACTCGAACTAGGGACCACCACTAGTGTTAACCTGCTATTCTCCAGATTTAGAACCAGGTTGTGGGACCCAATTAGATGAATTAATTAAAAGAGGAATGGAATTTGGAGGAGGTAACCAACTTTTGGTTAAGAGAGAGAGGTGAGAAAAAATTGTGGAAGAAAGAATAATTTCTAAAAAAATATCAAAAAATTTTAAAAATGAATTTTCAAAACAATTTTATAAAAAAATTACATGCAAAATGCATGAAATACCTTCACCAACGATCAACACCTCATTTTCCACTCAAACTTAGTGGGCTATGTGTGAGGTTTGATCTTGATCCGAAGGAAGAACCCTTGCCCATAGAACTATCTCGAATAAGTAAAAGTGTGGTGTATTTCATGAGAAAAGGAACGTGACAAGAGGAAAGACGAATAGAAGTGTTCAAATTGAAGTTCCATTGTAGAAAATAAGTGACACGATGAGAAAGGTTAAGACTAGGAAAGGCGTTATGCGAAGAAGAGTATGCTTGAATAAATTGTGTTACAGATGGACATTGTGAGAAGAAGCAATTATGTCTAAAGAAGCTTGGTAGTAAGGGGGTGTTCTATTGACAAGACTAGACAATCCTGTGAGGAGAAATAAACGCTTGTGGCTTCTTGAGACGATAAAGAGAGTTGGGCAATTTAAAGATTTTGACTTTCCAAGAAGATAAGGTTTGCGTCTCAAGAGAATGTGCAATCACCACTTGCATTTTAGCCTATGTGTCAATTTGGATTGGTCACATGGTACATTGAATTGGTAAGACGACACGTGCAAAACATAGAAATAACCCTTGGAGGTGGGAGGTCGCTATAAATAGGCCCAGAGGTTAACAAAAAAGGAGTTCGAAAAAGTGCTAAAAATTCTGAAAAAGATAGCCAGAAGAAGCTCTGAATGTCGAGAGGTTGGTCGTAGGAGTATTTAGACAAAAGGAGAAACCTTAAAGAAGAAGAGGCAAAGCTGATGCCAAGTGTTTATATATGAATGATTTTTTGTGTAAATGATTTTTCTGTTTAAATCCATTTTTGTGTGGGTGTTATCTCATTAAAAGAATGCTTTATGAATAACTTTGTGAATAAAACAAATGATTTCATTGTAAAGTTATGATTTAAAACATCCCTTCCAAGTCTGTAGTTATGTTTATTCTATCGAGTATATCTTTTTATGTTATGGTTTTATTGATACTATTGTTGTTATTTGGAAGGAGAATATGGATGATTTTCTATATGATGACTGTGATGCTTGTGTGCAAGCAAACCATTGGCCTTATTTCGGTATTATGTGGTGTGCACATAATATATGTGATGGCATCGTGTGGACGTCTGGTGTAACAGAAAATGAATCAAGAAAATCCCCGAATGCTGTGGATGGAGTGAACGACACAGTAGTCTAAACGCAGGATACTGGCAAGAGTGAATCTCAGTAGTCTACACAAAGGGAGGATTCGTGAACCGAGGTAAAAGGAATAAGAAAGTTAATGTGTGATTTTCTGTGATGTGTGAAATCATGTGTTGAAAGCTCGTGTTTATGAATCTAGAGAAGAGGTTTACTTGACTTCTTTGTATTCCCCAAAAGGTACTTCCAAAACTTTCACTCACTACGTCTTTGACTTACGTTTTAAGTATTTTCTTAATAACGTCCAAAAATGGCCGTTATTATAGTCCTTTTTATTAGAATAATGGGATTTAGGGTTTAAGGAGATGATCAGAACGCATAACTTATGTTGTAAACACATAAATATTTAGAAATATGGCTTTACATAAATGTCATTCTTGTTTTATACAATTATTATGTTTAAACGTAGGACAAGTAGGAAAAGAAGAAATGTTCAGCTCATCCATGACATCTAATGCAAAGGCAATGCGATGGTCGCCCTTGGCAATTAACAACTCTAGGTGATGAACCTAAACATCATGTGAGGAAAGTGCGAAAAAAAAAAACAAGAATGATAGTTGGAATGATATGACCTTATAGGGTCAGAGGACAGCGCTGACACACTCAGAAGAATAGAATTTTCTCGCCGAAAAGGAGTTTATACAAGCACTTCATCCTCACCGTGAAAGTGGAGCCCGAATAGGCCTAAGAAAGTCTGTCTAGAGAGAGAGAGAGCTTGAGAAAGATACCTGGAGAATATGCTACCGAAGTGAAGAGAAGATTAGTATTTTATGATTATCTAACTTGTAATAGTAATCCACTTTCTATTCCTTTCACTTTTGTTGTTTTCATTTATACTGTATACCTTATATTGTACATATTATGCATAAACCTATACTTACATTCTTTGTTAAGTTTATGTAAATATAGTCGTTTAATCTATTTACTCCTCACATTTTGCAAGTCAACGTGTTATCTATTGTTAAGGTAGGTAATAGTTCACGATAACAAGAGTCACTTATGAATCTTAACGTGTCAGTTGTACTTTTGTGAATGCTTGGTCAGCATAAGTTGCTAACTACTTGAGAGGGAAAAGTAGCTAGAACTTGATTAACATGTGTGAAGAGGAATTTTGTCTCTCCGCGAGAGTATTTCTAATATTTGGATCCCGAAAGGAGGACAAGTGTGAGCAGTGACTATCGAGAGGTAGCAGTCCTTAATCATGAAATACCATAAGATGCATAAGTTGTTTCTTCTAGACATAGCTCATCTAGCCATACTTGGTCATATAGATCTCTGAAAAGCTGTCATGTGTGGCATATATGCATTCGACAGAACCATGTCTTAATCACAAGTGTGTCTTAGTAAGTTATGTCGCGTCAAGGTTATGTTCCTACTTTTTCATAAGATATCGCATGGACATTCCTACCTTCTTTTCCCTAATACAAGTAGATACATTGTACTATCTTTCTCTTCACGTTGCATTATAGACTTTCATTTTTAAATTAGTTAATTCTTACATTTGTTATTCTTTAATTCTTTCAACTTGTCTAACTGAAGAGTAATTCGCTAGAACTAACGTCTAAATAATTTTCTATGTTCGATCCTGAATCACCCAGGTAAACTTACTGTTTCACTTGCACTTGGGCAAGCAATAGGAAAACTTGTACTCAACGAGGACTTAAGAATCATGTGATGAAGAGATACGTTATGAGCTCCTCATATGCTATGATCATACCATATGAAACATCGTCTACAATGGAAGCATGCGATGTAGAGAGTTACAAAATGAGTGCATTATGCGCAATGACCAGACTCGATGATTTATTGCAATTGCGTTAATTACAATCAAAATTCTCAATTCCTAGCACTAAGTTGAGCAAACAACCATTTTCCTCCTCAGGTTATTAGACACTAAGGCCATGTGAAGGTCAGTTCTGAGGTTGTATAGCCAAGTTGAGGGAAAATAGAATTGTTTTATGGTCTTATGTGGTATGATGATTGTGTCATCTTATCTCACATTTAAGGAGCCGGCTGGCAAGCATATCACTCTTTAATGTGAAGGGTTCAGTTTGGAAAGAAGGCAAGAACAACACTATGGTCGGTAATGCCCAGCACAGGAAGTGGAGAGCTAAAGGACTGAGACAAAGAAAGGAGGCCCTAAGCGTCGTCCTTGAATTGGGTTGTTAGGCGTTCGAGGTAATGGAAGAAGTTGAGTATTCACACCTTGAAGTACCCAGTCTCAAGAAACATCATTTGGTGGCGAGAAAGACATAAGGCACATTGCTACACAATGAGGTGAGCAAGCTAGACGTCCAAGTTAGACAAGTCGTGTTAGGCGAGGAAGGCCTAAAACCATGTTTAAGCCTTGTTGTAAGGAAAAGTCTGATTTCTGCTTATGTAAAAGTGTTAACTTAATAAAGAGAAGTTTTTGTACTCATTCTGCTGTATTATCTATGTCTAACATGGAGTAGTCGAAAGTAAAGAGAGCCCAATGTTAAGGATTTGTTTAGTGAAAATTTAAATGGTTGTATTCTGCTACCTTGCATGAATTAGAATGCTCGATGTTTAAGTTTTGTGACTAAGATTGAAGAAAGAGATAAGTTGTCTTACTTACTAGATGTTTAATGCGTTACCTCTCGAAAAGGTACGCGATAAAAGTCTAGGCAGCACGCCTCCACTTGGTTGCGAGAAGCAACTTTTGGGGTGGGGCGTGCACACACACACACACACACACACACACACACACACATATATTATTAATTTGAGTTAGATTGGATTGAACTGTATTTTTTAACCCCTAACCCGAGACCCAACCCAACCTAAAAAAAACTAAAATTTTCAACCCAACTCAACCCACATTTTAAACTAATCCAACCCAATCCATATAATATAAGTTGGATAGTCTAGGTTGTCGGGTTATTCCTACAATCCTATTGTTAATAGAGTAAAACATTTTGGTATATTTGTAAGTATTATGATCCATTTTGTTATATTTGAAAAGAACCCTTCTGAACCGATGGAATCAGTTTAATAAGATTTTTTGGAGAAATTTAATTCATGGAATTTAAACTTTGTATTTGTATTGATTTAAGTATAGTGAGCACGATCTCTAATACACATAATCATTTGATGCTTTCTCTAAAAAAAAATAAACTTTAATTTTCAAGCTTGTTGATCTTTTTAGATGATCGATCTTTGGGCTTGTTGAACTTCAAGAATGATTGGCCTTTGTACTTGTGTCCTCTAGGAGGGTCGACTTTTGGACTTCTTTGAAGGTTGACCTTTGGAATTGTTGGTTGTAAGATAAAATGAATTCCAACAGAAGAATAAGCTTTACATAATTTTTCTCCTAATTACTCATGTTTGTAACCACCTATAAATATGTAAAGGTGCTGTCTAAATAGAGAATATACAACATACAACTTTTCATTTTTACAAAGGAAAAACAAGAGTGAAAAGGAGAGAGATCATGTAAAAACTCATCTTAAAAAATAAAAGAAGCTCCTTCTGGTGGACGTAGGCTTGATCTTTGGTCGAACCACATAAATTGCTTTGTGTATTCTCTTCTCTACTCTCTATACTACATTTCTCTGTGTAATCAACTCAAAAATCACAAAGGAAAGAAAGTAGGGTTTCGTGCTGTAGAGAGAAAAAGAAAAAGAAAGAAGAAAAAGAAGAAAAAGAAGAAAAGGCAATTTTGTTTCTTTTGTCTTTTCCTATTCTCTTTCTTTTCTTCATGCAGGTGTAAATTGCCATCATCCTCACGGGTGTACGGCTGCATCTTCATCAACATATCTCCTCCTCCTCCTTGTATTCAAATTAATCCTGCAAAAGAGGCCCAAAATATCAAATAGGCCCAACAAATTGGTATCAGAGCATGGTTATTGAGATCAAGAAACTGAATCTTGGAGAAATTAAAAAGAAGACAGACCTGAAATGGCTATAGCAAGAGTTGAAATCAAGAAGTTTGAAGGAAAGGGAGACTTTGCATTATGGAAAGCAAAGATCAAAGCCTTGCTTAGATAACAAAAAGCTCATAAAGCCCTTTTAGATCCCTTAGAGCTTCCAACAACCCTCACAACAGCAGAAAAAGAAGATATGGAATTAAATGCCTATGGAACACTAATTCTGAACCTTAGTGACAATATAATTAGGCAAGTTTTAGAAGAAGAAACAACACACAAAGTTTGGAAGAAATTAGAAAGCTTATATGCCACTAAAGATCTCTCAAACAAGATGTATCTAAGAGAAAAAATATTCACATATAAAATGGGCTCTACAAAAACCCTCACAGAAAACCTAGATGAGTTCAAGAAAATAGTCTCTGATTTTAAAACTCTTGAAGATAGACTCAGTGATGAAAACAAAGCATTTATACTCTTAAACTCCCTACCCGAGATATACAAAGATGTGAAAAATGCATTAAAATATGGCAGAGAATCAGTCAAAACAGATGCCATAATATCAGCCCTCAAAATTAGAGAATTAGAAATACAATCTACACAAAAGGAAAACCAAAGCGGAGAAGGATTGTTTGTCAAAGGAAAATCTCAAAACAATCAAGGTAAAAACAGTAATAAACCTTTTTCTAGTGAAGATAAGAACTAAAATGAAAAAGAAATGCAAATACTGTAAAAAGAAGAGTCACACAATACAAGAGTATTTTTCCTTAAAAGAAAGAATCAAGAGAAAGAAAAGGATTCAAAAGGAAAACAACCAGAAGCCTCTATAGTAGAAAG
>JBBPDI010000032.1:7149534-7172490 GCA_037974545.1 Cucumis variabilis | reverse complement strand
CGAATGTTGATTAACTCGATCTAAAAGAGTTTAGTCAGTTAATCTTGAATCATTGGAGCCCATGATCTATAGGTCCAATAGGTTCCCCTACTAGCTCATATGGAATAAACTTAGAACAGTGTGATGGAATAAGTCAAATTGTTCGAATTGGAAGAAGAGAGAGAAATCGACAAGCATATATGATATAGCCATCGGTTTTCAGATTAGAAATAGAGCTTAGTGTTTAAATAAGATTTAAATACTATAAATATGAATATAAATTCATACTGGGAAGTTCAGAATTGATGGAAATAGTCAAAGTTGTAAAAAGTCAAAATGTTGACTTTTAATTTTGAAAAGTCAAACTTTGACCGGCCTTATATTCAAATGTGATTTGAATTTTAGAAAAATGAATGTGGATTCATGCTCGGGAGGTCGGAATTAGTCAAGAAGGACAAAATGGTAAAAAGTCAAAATATTGACTTTTGACTTGGAAAAGTCAAAATATTGACTTTTGACTTGGAAAAGTCAAAGTTTAACTTTTGACTTGGAAAAGTTAAACTGACTATTTTACAATGGATTAAGTTAGTGAAAAAATCCAACATTTTGTTGGATAATTCCACTAACACTTAGTGGGATATGTGGCTACATGAGATGTAGACACCTAGCCCACTAAGTTCCACTAAATAGTTAGTGGAATATTAGGTGTTGAGATATGACTAATTAATTACATGCATTTTTGCATGTAATTAAGCTATAAATATGGGTGTTTTCAAATAGTTGAGATCTTTTGCCAATTTTAGTAATTTTAGAAATTACAAATTTGGTTACACTCCAAATTCTCAAACAATCCTTTATACCTTCCATTTTCCTTTTATCTCCTTGTTTTTCCTATACCAAGTTAGGTCCCACAACCCGGTTCTTTATCTTGAGGATAGTAGGTATATTCTAGTGGTTGTCCCGATTTGTGTACGTGAGTAGATTTCAAGGATTTTTGAAAGGCTTCAAAGGTAATTATTCTTAATCCCTAATTTGTTTGTTTAGGGTTGCATGTTAACTAGAGGCAATTAGAGTAATTTTTCCGTTCCTAATTTTCGTTGCGCATGTCTTCCATTTCCTATAATTATTTAAAGCAAAGCTAGATTTGAGACTTGTTTAATGCAAGAGTTTTTCATAAGCATCCTAACATTATAAGTTAAAGTTTTAACAGGAGATTTTTGAATATTTTTAAGTCCATATCGAGATGTCTTGATCTAATAGTAACCTTACGGAGAGATTGTCCTGTGCATAAATGTTGTGTGATGAGGGTATCCAGTAAATGCCTAAAGTTTCCATCACATAAACGAGGTAAGAGATTAGGGCCTTTATGGAGGCCTAGAGTTTCCATCTCATATTACCTATAGCGAGATAGAGTGTTACTGGTGCCTAGAGTTTCGTCTTGTAGATAATGTATTGAGGGATAAGGCTTCTATGCCTAGAGTTTCACAAACTTTATATCATAATGTATCACTATACATTAAACTATTTCCCAAAGTAAATTTGAACATTTAAAATTACAACAAATATAAATAAATCTCATTATCATTTACGAGCTTAGAAGAGGACCTAATGGACCTACAAATTAGAAGCTACAATGATATGAGATTGATTGGCTAAACTCATTAACCACATTAATCAATATTCGTTTAACTGTATGTACACTCCACTAAAGACTCACAGCTGAACTCTTCTTACTGTAGATATATTTATGTGTCAACGGATATAGATCAATAACAGTAAGTTAGTCCTTCACGAGTGTTCAAAACACCAGCTAGATCAAATTACCGTTTTACCCCTGGGTTACCTCTAGTCCTTAAATACAAGTGTTCTTCTAATCAACAACCTGTTTATGGTCCAACCAATAAACAGAAACCTCTCTCATGCCATAGAAAGGGTAAGACCCTTTGTTCAAGTCCTAGAGACCCCATATAAGGGAACACTCATCTACTTATCTTAAAGTAGGAAATGAGTGAATTCCATCTTGTGTAATTATGTTCCTAGCTCCTCACTCGGTCTTGTCCCCAAAATGATAAGCATATTGAGTCATCAATTTAGCCACTCTCACCTATACAAATCAAAGGACAATCTCTCACGAACAGGAGTTCATAAATCATAATACACTCAGGATTAAGACTAAGCTACCTAGGTCATCCTAATGAAATAGAAAACTAACCAATTAACATCTGGTGGTTACTATTTCATAGTCTGGTCTTATGCAAACTCATTGCATAGGATACCCTCACTCGCATGTCACCTACACAAACGCGTTGGATCATTGTGTTTCTATCAAATACAAAGTAAGTTGTATCCATAGTGTTACCAGGATAAGGTATCCACCTTTATCCCTATACTATAGACCCTTTAATATGATCTAGAACATTGATCCATGTACGTCTCTATATACTATTCAAGACTCATCAAACAACTTAGGATGTTAATTTATTGGATTTGAGTTATTAAGACAAAACTAGTAATATAATCAATAATATTTATTATAATAATAACGCTTGTCAATGGATTATATTTATAATCTCTAAGTTTTAGGACATAAATTCCAACATAGAGATCGTGGTTTCGGCGCCTAGTTTTTGATCTGCCTACGTTGTTAGAGTCTTTATTTAGATTTTAAGTATGACTCATTTCTTGACATGCATGATGGTCTGTAACTGATTTAGTTTTGAGCTTGGCTTTAGAGTTTGTAATAGACACTGAGAACCCGTTGTTTTTCTAAGACTCTAAATAAATGTATGTAGATAAGACTTGTTTTTCAAAATAGGTTGTCCATTGGTTGAATGCTTGAGTTATTCCAAGAGTTTTAAGTTTTTATTTTCCACAATGTCTTTATAAGTGATGGTTTTAAGTTTAGATTAAGCAGAGTTGACAGGTATCGTTAGAAGGAGAACGATGTCGATCAGCTACATGATGTTATCTCATGCCTAGAGAGGAGGTGCTTGAAACGGGGTGTGACAACTTGGTATCAGAGCATTACGCTCCAAGAGAACTAGAAAGAGTGTAGTTTAGAGTAGTTAACTTCAAGGAAACTTGTGAGTAGTAAGTAAAAGTTGAGTTAGTTCATGGGTAACTAAGAGTTAAGTTAAAGTAGAACTAGAAGAGTAGAGTTCTAGTATGAGTCTTAATTAAAAACCTAAGAGAGTTAACTTGAACCTAAGGGATTTTAGGGAATGAGTCAAGAGTAAGTTAAGATAAAGTTCTCTCATAATCAAAATCATCATGCATGACTCTGTGGCGTTTATAACATGTCTAGTGGTTTGATGTGTTATAAGAGTCATGCTTCCACGTACTAACAGATGCCGTAGGTAGGAGCGAGGTGGAACACAAGATCCTACCCAATGGCAGTTTGAGGGAGAGACTAGTATCCCTAGGGCTCAAGCTGAGTTAGAAGGAGATCAGTTTGTTAGATTTGTCCATCAGTTATTTCAGTTATTGGGTTCAGTGCGTAGTGACCCATAGAAGAAGTTTAGCATAGAACGACTTAAGGCTCTAGGTGCCTCAATTTTTTAGGTTTCTATAGATTCCACAAAGGTCGAGGCATGGTTGCACATGCTACAGAAATGTTTTGATGTGATGGATTGTCCTGAAGAGAGGAAGGTTAAGTTAGCAACTTTCTTGCTACAAAAGAAAGTAGAGGGATGGTGGAAGTCCATTCTAGTCAGACACAATGATTCTGTTGAACTGGTATGGCAATCCGAGGATGGGGGGAGAAATAAGGTTTAATTAAACTTTTAAACAAATAAGTCTAAATTAAATTAATTGGATAATTTTTAAATTAAATAAATAAACTTTAGCTAAAATATGTTAAATAACAAAATTGATAAAAAGATATAAAATAGAGTTTGCAATCAAACTCAACCAACAAGAATATGTAACTAAAATTAAATGCAAAAATGATTAGAGAAAAAAGTTAGAGAGGAAGACACTGTAATTTTATGTTGGTTTGGTCAAACTCGACCTACATCCACTTTTCCAAGCACCTCTTGGATTCTTTATTGAATTTTTTTCTCTTTCCACGTATTAGAGTTGAACCACTACTTGCTTCTTTTTCGAGTTCAAGAGTAAACTCGATCCTTTCAACGGGTTATGATCCAACTGTTACAATATGTTGAAGTTTTAAATCACACAAAAGAAAACTCTTTAAAAGAGTGAGCATACAATTTGAAGCTCTCACAACAATTAATCCCACAATACAATAAGAATTCTCTCAAGGACAAGATGAAAAGAATAAAAATTGGAAGCTTTAAAGAGAATAACAATGTTGCCTTTTGCACTTTTTAAGGATTGTAAAGTTGAATAAAGTTGTTAAAATTTTTGGAAAAAAATGAAGTATTCAAAAAGAAAGGAAAGATATTGAAATCTAAAATCATTTTGGATCATTGGATGTAAGTAAAAGAAAATTAAATGGTTGAGATTTAAACTCAATTAACCATTAGACACAACATAAATAATAATATAATAATATGTTTTTTCAAAATAATTTTTTTGAAGCCCAATAAAACAAGTTCACAATATTTTAAAAAAGTGGATAGTTGCAAATTTAGCAATTAAATTCAAAATAATTAAGTATATAACAACATTGTAAAAAATTTGCAAATATAGTAAAATTTATCAAATTTTATCAATGATAGAAGTCTATCATCGATAGACCATGTTGCAAATATTAGTTTATCATTGATATAAGCATATGAGTCTATTGGCGATAGTTTTGCTATATTTGTAATTTTTTTAAAATCTTGCTATATCCTTAATTATTATTGTTAAATGACCATCAATTACAATTACCCTTTAAAAAAACTAGTCGTTAGAGACAAAGATAAATAATAATATATTAATATTTCTTTTTAAAATAATTTGTTTAAAGCCCAATAAAACAAATTCACCATTTTTTATAAAAAAAACTAGCCGTTAGACACAAAGATAAATAATGATATTAAATTTATTTTTTTAAAGAAACAAGCGACATGTGTTACTCCTCCATTGTTCCAAGTGGCTTTCTCTAATTGGTTCAAATTTGTTTACTTGGTCGTCATGTCACCATCTCAGGTATTTTTCTATTAAGTTTATTTAAGCAATATTTTCTTCGTTTAAACTCCGATTTGGGTGATTCAAGAGACATCAAAATCATTGTTCTAAGCTCTATGTTATGGACTATTCAAAATAATAAAATTATCAATAAAAAGATCTAGATTTTTTATCATCAAAATATTAATTAATTAATTAATTTGAGATTAAGGGTAAAAAAGCCAACAGATGCAAGGTCACTTGATTAGCAGACTTTTCGAGACAAATTTGAGGACAAGTATTACTTGAGTACTTACTGTGAAGAAAAAAGAGATGAGTTTATGAGATTAGAGCAAGGATTACTGTCAGTGGCGGAGTATGAGAGGAAGTATATCAAGCTCTCCCGATATGCTGAAGTTATAGTACCATTTGAGAGTGATAGATGTAGGAGGTTTGAGAGGGGTTTGGGGAAGGAAATCCGTACCCCAGTTACAACTATAGAAAAATGGACCAACTTCTCCTAGTAATTAGTAAGAACAACTTTGCAAGTAGAGTAGAGCAGAGAAGGACCAAAGCTTGTGGTAGAGCCTAGTAAAGGGGCTCTTTCAATGAGTGGGCTTAAGGGTCGAGATCAGAAGAGATACATATATGATGTATCAGCTAAGCGAGATTTTAAGAGCCATTTTAGTGATTCATCTTCAAGGAAGTTTAGTTTAGGGAGTGCCTTTCAAAGGCCGTGTTGGAAGACTTTTTAGTCAGTCGGCCAAGTCGACAGTAGGATCCCAAGCAAGACAAGAGTCTGCAACCAGTATGTTGAGATTTTGGTAGATTTCATCTGGATTTATGTCTTATTGGGGCCAATCTAGGCTATCACTTCAAGCAGGCATGCCAATTTAAGGGAGATTGCCCACAGCTGAGAGCAGAGATGCAGGGCAACCAGAAGGTCGAGTCCCAATCAGTAGAGCAGTCGAGAGCTTCAGCAATTGGAAGAGATGACACTAGTGGGTTGAAGCAGAAGGAAGTTGTGGGAAGGCCTTACCAGTAAGGTAAGGTGTATGCCATGGCTCAGTAAAAGGCGGAGGACACGCCAGATGTTATTACTGGTAAAGTTCATGCTGTAATTTTCCTATTTTTGTTTTATTAGACCCAGGTGCTACGCATTCCTTTGTGTCTAGCATGTTTATGAGTAGGTTGGGTAAGAAGTTAGAGCCTTTGACAGAAGAGTTAATTATTTATAATTCAATTTATGATGCAATGCTAGTTAGTGAGGCATTTTGAGGTTGTGAGGTGCTAGTGGAAAATGTTAGCTTCTCAGTGGACCTTTTACCACTTAAGTTGACGGAGTCAAATGTAATTCTTGGAATGAACGTCTTATATGCTCATTTTTCCTCCATGGATTGCCATAAGAAGAAGGTAGTTTTCAGGAAACTAAGATTTTCAGAGATAGTGTTCAGAGGCCAAAGGAAAGTTGTTTCATCCAACTTAATTTTAGCTCTAAAAGCTGAGAAGTTATTGATAAAAGGACGCACTAAATTTCTTGCACATGTAATGGAAGTGAAAAAGGAGAACTTGATACCTGAGAGTGTTCCAGTGGTAAGTGAATTTCTTTATGTGTATCTAGAAGAGTGATCAGGATTGCCACCTGATAGATAAATGGAATTCTCCATTGAGTTTCTGCCGAGGACAACACTCATATCTTAAGCACCTTTTAGAATGGCTCCAAGAGAACTAAGTGAACTAAACGAGCAATTGCAAGAGTTAGTTGATAAGGGATACATTAAACCTAGTGTATCACCTTGAGGAGCCCTAGTTCTGTTTGTGAAGAAAAAGGATGGCACTCTGAGGTTGTGCATAGACTACAAACAACTGAATAAGGTCACGTTACGTAATAAGTACTCTATTCCACGTATCGATAATTTATCTGATCAGTTAAGAGGTTTAACAATATTCTCTAAGATTGACTTAAGGTCAGGCTACCACGAGTTAATGGTTAAGGAATCAGATATTTTGAAGACAACTTTCAGAACAAGGTATGGGCGCTATGAGTTCCTAGTGATGTCATTCGGTCTGACGAATCCATCAGTAGTGTTCATAGATCTCATGAACCAAATTTTTCACTCATACTTGGACTAGTTTGTGATAGTGTTCATAGATGATATTTTGGTATATTATGTGGATAAAATATCCCATGAGGAGCATTCGAGAATAGTGTTACAGACAGTGAGTGATGAGCAGCTTTATGCTAAGTTCAGTAAGTACGAGTTTTGGATAGATCAAGTGGTGTTCTTAGGACATGTGATCTCAACAGAAGGGGTCAGTGTGGATCTGCAAAAGATAGAGGCGGTTGTCTTGCATTAAACACTAAAAAAAATGATCAAAAGTTTGTATCATTTAATACAAAGAAGTTCTAGTGCACAAATAAAACGAATAACATAAACATAAAAATTCTATCTATCCTTCAAATGTTGTCCAATTTGATTGACAATATCATCTCCCACTCAGACCATTTCTCGTAGATGATGTTGACTCACATCTAATTCAATTATATCGCTTTATAAATTGTCTGACAAATTATGTGTTCAACAATCATTGATTCATTGCTAAAGTCATTGAATAGATCATCTTGACGATCATTCAACCTAATATAGTTATGAAGTGTCCAACATGCTATCGGTATATATTTTTGTGTCTTGACCGAATATGGAGGCATTTTCTTAAGAATAGAAAATCGAGCCTTCAGCACACCAAAACAGTGTTCAATGAAATTTCGTAGTGAAGAATGTCGATAGTTAAACACTTCTTCTTTACCTCGAGGGCGATGTCTCCTTTCTCCAAAGTCTAGTAAATGATATCTTTGACCACAAAATGGTGGTGAAAACCCTGGCATATTTGAATATTCTGAATCAACAAGATAGTATTGATTTGTATATACTAAAGCAAATAAAAGATTCTTATAAAGTCATCTATTTCCTTTAAAGTTCTAAAAAGACATAATTATTTACCTCTCTTAGGCATAGAAAATTTATTCTCTGGATTCTTGATATATTCAAGAAGTATGAGAGAATCATTGGTCGATCCTTCCCAACCAGACATGACATACATGAATAACATATCAAATAAATAGACACACATTATATTCCATGTTGTGTTAGTTTTTCTTCCATGAAATTATATTTGTTCATTTTAGGGAATACTTGCAGCAACGTGAGTGCCATCAATAGCACCAATACAATTCTAAAGCATAATCATAAACACAAATATATTTTGAATTAGTATGAATTTCGTGCAAGAGAGGATAATATTTCAAAACATTAACGCATTACCTTAAAGAAAGAGTAATATTTGGAATTTGATACGATCTCCATTGGTACAACGTCCATATTGGATGGGCTAATAATTTTTAGTTCAAGCTTGCAAACCTTTCTTAATACAAGGTTAAAATCCAGAGAAATAGTATGACCTAAATGTTGAAAACTTTCTGCTGCTATACAATTACTTTCATTATGTGATATAATTAATAAGAATATAACAATTTTTTCTTAAACAATGAGATACCTAGATTCTTTCACATTTGTCTTGTATTTTAAATCTTCACAAAACCTTACAAATGTAACTATTTTCATCCTAAGACAATTTAAACATTTATTATCATTTTCATTTAACAACTCGATCACATAATCATGTCCTCTCAGTATAGAAGTTCTACATGGTTGTTTAGAAGACTGTATCTTATGCAAGCTCATTTGTAATAAAGTGAAAAGGATGCATATAACATCGTCGTCGTCATAAAAAAAATTCTCAAAATGATTGACTTGGATTAAAGACTATTTATTTAATCTCCCTTCCTTGAATCGGGCATGCACAAAAATAGTTTCCTCCAAGCAATGTCCCTGTGCAGGAGTTTCAATATCTTGGAATAAGGTTCTCCATAAATATATTCTTCATTGTATTTAAGATGTTGTAACATTCCATCAACTCTTCATCGAGATCATCTTTTTTGCTTGATGTTTAGTTCTCATCAACTTGACTAGATGTATAACCCGAAAGATTTTTTCTCAAGGATGTCATTTAATTTTTTTCTCTTTGCATTTTCAACATATACATCTATGAATGTAGAAAAGAAACTGCCTAATTCGTCTTTCTTTCTTCGAACTTGTTTTTTGCTTGAGAATTTAACATTTTCTCAAATACCAAAGTTCGTAATGCTTGCAACATCATTTTCATTTTCCTCTTCAGAATCTGAAGTATGTCTTGTTAATGGACAAACATTTACACCTGTTGCAGTAGTATCTCCAAAAATCCTCATGAGCTTTTCATAATGTGGGCAACCACTTTTCTTAAAATTTTTAGCTCTCTTATTCACCTATAGATTATTAGAAATGAAAAAAATGCAAGTATTATACCTTAATAAGTTCATTGCATTGCTCCACTTCAAGATTGATAATGACTAATAATGGATCCCAACCATTTCCTATCATATCACTTAATATCTTTTTAAAGACTTTGTAGATTTGTCTTAATTTATTGAATTTATTTTTCAATTGATCATGAGAATAATTATGTCCTATACTAGCATTTAGTTGGCTTCTCATATAATTCCAACTAGTCTTTGTAAATGTTATGGTTGGTCAATGGCCTTTTGCAACCCTTCGTCCATTAAGTCTACAAATAGAGCTTCACTCTTGTCTGGCCATGGTTCCTCACTTCTTAATCCATCAATTTTAACAACTTCATCGACACCACGTTGTTCGGATGACATCTAGAATGTAATATTAATTTTAAAGTTATCATGTTCTCAATAAGGAGAATACTAGACTTCAGCAATGCAGACAGGATTGTTGACCAAGACAATGACAGAGAGAAATACATCTTATGATATCAACATATTCAACAGAAGGGCCAAGACAATGACAACATATGCAGGATAAGAGTGTCTAATGTTTTACTTTAATAATTTAAGCATCGTAAGATATAATAATAGAAGGATAAAGAACATCTGTCACACTATTAAACTGACACAACCAATTCCAAACATATTTATATATTTTAGTGAATCAACTAACAACCAATTCCAATAGACCATTATAAATTGACAAGACCAATATCAACCGTATACATACTATTGTCGTCGAAATACCATTATTGTATTAGAAGATATATATATTTTGAATGAAAGTTCAAAGGAATACAACATCGAAAATTGTGGAAAAGGGGGAAGGAAATTGGGTATTATTTGATATTGGAAGGGAAAAAAAACTTGTACCCAATACAACAATTTGATGCTATTCAATTGTTAGTATGTTAAACTCTTCACAAAGGTAACCCATGATATCATCATTTTGAAGAAAAACACTTTATGATTTTTTTCTTGAAGAGATTTTAATTTTTTCTCTATAAAAGTGTCTCCAATATCTATTCATTTTGTTCTTCACCAAAACCAAAATCAAAATTACAAAATTATTTGTGTTGAATTCTGTTGTTTGGGATTTAAAAATGGAAAGTTCTCCTTGGTGTGATGAAAATAATGTGAAAAAAGGACCATGGACTCTTGAAGAAGATGAAAAATTGATTGAATTTGTGACTAAAAGTGGCCATGGAAGTTAGAGAAATCTTCCAAAGCTTGTTGGTTTGAATAGGTGTGGAAAAAGTTATAGGTTAAGATGGATAAATTATCTTAGATAATATAAATCTCTAGTAACAAATAAAACAAAAAAATTTTCGTTTTTGTTTATATTCTCATTCAATAGATCACATGATGAACAACAAGAAATAAGAAGAAATCAAGAAATATATTTTGAAAAACTCCAGGCGCGTTTTGGTTTTCTTCATTCCAATGCAAATGGGTTTAAGTATACTTAATTCTTTATCTCTCTCTCATTCCACCAATTTCCATCTCCTCCCTAATCCATCTCCTTCTTCCTCAAATGGGTTTCAAAACCACAGTACATAAATCAATTTTAAAAATCAATACCAAAATGTTACACCACAATATAGAACCAAAATCACCAAAATGTTAAACCACAGTGCAAAACCAAAATCAAAACCAAAAATACATAAAAGAATAAACCACAGTACAAACACATAACCCAGAGAAAGAGAACCAAAACCCAAAAATCACATAACTAAAACCAAAACCCAAAAAGGAATAAACACATACCTTAGAGAAAGGGAACCAAAACACAAAAATCACAGATCCAAAACCAAAACCCAGAAAGGAATAAACACATACCTTTGTTAAGAGAAAGTGAATCGAAGAAGATGGAGATGTAAAGTAGATTTGAAAACACCGAGGACAAAATCCCAGAGGACAGCCAGTGAAGAGGAAGACGATGAGAGGAAGAGGAAGATGCGATGTGTCAAGGAAGATGGTGATTGAAAGGGAAAAACGATGACTGGAAAGGCTACGATGGCTGGAAGAGGAAGAAGATTAGAGGAAGAGGAAGATGATGGAGGGAAGACGAAAATCTAAAGTGAAGAGGAAGGGAAATAATAGAAACAGCAATGAGGGAACTCTTTTTTTTTTTCCCAAAAATTCATTAAAAAAATTGGAAACGTTTTTATGTTTTTTAGAACGAGGAACAGGGAATATTACCAAACACTCTTGTTTCTTAAAAAAACAAAAACAAAAACAAGAAACAGAAAACAGAAACGTTACTAAACAGGCCCTACCTATTTAGTGAAAAGTGTCATATTTTCACAGACCATAAGAGTTTGAGATATATCTTTGATCAGAAGGAATTAAACTTGAGACATAGAAGATGGCTAAAACTAGATCAAGGATTATGACTGCACCATAGAGTATCACCTAGGCAAGGCTAATGTAGTGGCAAATGGCTTAAATAGGATGTTGAGACTTCCAAATAGTGCCTTATGTGGTGTTCGAGTATATTTGTTGAGAGAACTAAAAAGTTCCAAGGTAGTTGTGGTTGTAGAGAGTTTAGAGAGCTTGTTAGCTTAGTTCAGGTTAGGTTTTCTCTAGTAGTTGAGATTAAGAAAAGACAGTTGGAAGACAACCAACTTCAGAAAAAGTTTGGAAAGTCCAAGCAGGGCCAAGAAGTTGAGTTTCAGTTGAGATCATACAGAGTCATAATTAAGCAAGGTAGACTATGTGTTCTAAGTGTTTGAGAATTGAAGGATGCTATCTTAGAGGAAGCTAACAGTTTAACACATACTATGCATCCAAGCAGTACGAAGATGTATAGAACCTTGAAGAAAATATCTTGGTGGCCTGGAATGAAGTGAAAGATAGTAGAGTATGTTCATAGATGTCTGATTTGTCATTAATTTAAGCTAGTGCATCAGAGGCCAGGAGGATTGCTCAATCCGTTATTAGTGCCAGTGTGGAAGTGGAAGCATATAACCATGGATTTTTTCTTTGGACTACCTCGTTCCTCGAGTGGACACAATGGTATTTTGGTCATAGTTGATAGACTCACTAAGATAGTACAATTTGTACTCATCAAAGCGAGTTTATGGTAGATCAACTAGCTAAGTTGTATGTCGATAGGATAATGAGTCAGTATGGAGTGCTAGACTCTATAGTTTTAGATAGAGATCTAAAGTTTACCTCTAAGTTTTGGCCTAGTTTCCAGAAGGCCTTGGGAACTAAGTTGAAGTTCAATACTGCTTTTCATTCTTAAACAGATGGTCAATCAGAGAGGACTATCTAGACCTTAGAGGACATGTTGAGAGCTTGTGTCCTTCAATTTAAAGAAAGTTGAGATACCCACTTATCGCTTATGGAGTTGCCTACAACAACAACTACCATTCTAGTATTGGAATAGCACCTTTTGAGGCTTTGTATGGTAGACCTTGCAGAACTCCAGTGTGTTGGAATGAAGTGGGAGAACGTCAGTTAGTTGGCCCAGAGTTGGTGTAAGCTTTAACTATAAATGTTAAGTTAGTTAGAGAGAATCTTAAAATAGCTCAAGACAGACAGAAAAGTTATGCAGACAAGAGACGAAGAGATCTTGAGTTTGAAGTAGGAAACCAAGTCTTCCTAATATTATCTCCTTGGACATTCATTGCTTTACTCAAGTGGAGGAGCTTCATTTTTCAAAATGTTCTCATTCATGCATCTTATCTTTACATCAAACTTTATAGGGTCAACTTATGCATGCTCATATAATTCATCCAGTAAATTTTTGTGTGTTATTTCTCTACTAACAACAATGCCTTTTAACATGCATCATTCATATTTTCTTCATCCCTTATTTCATACACTGTCATAAGGCACTAAAATCCAAACATGTGACATCCTTAAACCACCTTAAACTTTTTAGTTCATGCAAAAATTAATTTGAAGTTAGAAGTTGACATATCACATAAAACAAGTGTACTAACCTATTTGTGATATTAAAAAACGTATCACATATCACATAAGTGATTTTGGAACACAGTGAAAGTTTGGAATTTTGCTGATGTGTGCGAGATAATAATTACAAAACAATAAAAATCCATTAAAGATTATGATTTCCTTCACAAAACTCATAGTAATGAACCACCAATAACGAAATGAAAAGATGTAAATTTATTGAACAAAAAGGCACAAAATTTGGAAAAGGCATCACTTATGATTCAAGTAAAAGACATAAAAGAGAAATGTGAATAAATTAAAGAAAATATAATCTACAAAGAAAATGGGGGGGGGGGGGGACTAGGGTAGGTGAAAATGATGAATTTTTTGTATGTAGAAGTTTGAAATGGAGGTCATCGAAGATGAGGAAAGAGACAAGAAGAAAGTGAACAAAGGATAAATTAATTAAAATGCAAAAAATGGAAAATTTTCTCACCATTGCCGATGTTTCAGATGTTCACTATTGTCGTTGACGTTGCAGACGTGTTCAAGGAGAGGGTTATCGAATGGTTTCAGCTTCTTCTTTTTTACATTCTCTTTTAGGTTAAGGAGAAGGGAAATTTCATTAAGGGCAAGATTGAATTTTCACTATTAATTTGTCCTAAATTTTAACTTTTTTCAAATCTAATCCTAAAAGTCATCAATCACTCTAAAATTGGCCTATTTTTGGCAAATTTTCAAATATCTTTATATTACATCTGTTATCTTAAAATGAAAAACACAAACTAGAAAAGTTGCACTCATTATCTTCTAGATTAAATTATACTCATATATGAGTAATTGAAACATATGCAACAATGAACCTGTGTTCATGAATCCAAATATATTTTTTATTTAGCATCAATTGGGTCATCTAGAATCTATAATGATAAGAAGAATTGTTGAAAATTCACATGGACATTCACTGAAGAGCCAAATATTCTTATATCTAATGAATTATTTTGTGGTGCTTGCAATAATATATAGGTTTTTTTTCCCTTAAGTGTTGACTTTAGGTCTTGAACAAAGGGGTCATTAATTTTCACTCATTGGCTCGAGATGAATTCAGTTTATAGGTTAGACCTTAAACCAATTGTTCATTAGAGGATTAATGTAGGCTTAAGGAAAAAGGTGTAATCGCGAGGGTAAAATGATAAATTAACTCAATCGAGATTATGAACAACCTGTGAAGGGTTGCCTTAGTAAGTGTGATTATATTAGATAGGCACAAATATATCTATAGTGAAGGGAGCACAACTACGAGCTATAGTGGATAGTCCCATTGATTAACTTAGTTAAAAGAGTTTAATTAGTAAATCTTGGATCGTTGGAACCTATGATTTGTAAGTTTATTAGGTCCCTCTACTAGCTCATTACGAAATTAAACTTAGATCAGGGTGATTGAGAAATTTGAATTATTCGAATTCATTTGGAGATTAAATCGTTAGTAATATTCAATATAATTAACGACTATAATTTACGAAAGAAATGATATTTTAATGAGATTTAAATATTGAAAATCCGAATAGAAAAGGGATTTAAATTAGGCCAATTGGATTGAACGACATTGACATTGAAAAAGTAATAATATAGTATTGAATTATTTAAAAAGTCTAATTACTAAATTATTATATTATTCAATTTAAAATTAGTTAATTAGATTAATTGATAAAACTATTTAATTAAATAGATAACTTTTAGAATTCCAAAAAATTGATTTAGAAATTCATTTTTAAGAAAAATTAAATTTGTTTCCACAAATCTCACCTACTAATTCAAGACTAAATTACAAATTGTTTATGCAATTTGATTCGCATGGCTCTTGGCTATATAATACACTCTTTGGTAGTGTTAATTGATGATGAACATTGAGAAGTTTGGATAAAATTTACAAGTGTTGTAAATATCTCTTACCTAAAATCTCACAAAAATTTATTGATCATAAATTTAATCTCGCAAACAAGTTCTTTATTTAGAGGATAGTAGAGAAAATCCTTGTGGTTGTCTACAACTTGCTTCCATTTAACTTCATCAAGTATTGAGGAAGAAATTTGAGCTTCAAAGTTAAGTGTTTAAAATTTTCATTTTACCCCAACATACTTAATCTTTTAAATTCATGAAATCTAGAGAGTGTTTTAGTTCGATCCACTTCATCTAGCATGTCTATTTAACTTTTAAATATATGTGGACCTATTAATTAGCTTATCAAGTGAATCATTTAAGTATTTCATGGTATTAACAGATGCATCCAACATATGGTCACACATGTAATTATGAAAGTGAAAACTTTACATTTTCAAGGTTACTTGCTTAAATAATTAAGTTAAGAGCACAATTTTCTTTATTATACAATTAAGTTGATCTGTCTTGATAATGCTGGTAAATTCACGTCCCAAGCTTTTGATAATTATTGTATGTCAATTGAGATAAGTGTTGATATACAATCATAATAATTTCTAAAACGTTTGTCATTAATTGCTAGATCATTGCTTATGAGAGCTAACCTTCCTACATATGTATGGGGACATGCTATTTTGCATGTTGTGTCACTTGTACGTATCAAGGGAGCTACTTATCACTAGTACTCACCATTACAACAAGTATATGACCATAAACCAAATATTTCTCATATGAGATCTTTTTATGTGCAGTATATGTTCCAATTGCTTCATCATAAATGGGTTCTCAACAGAGGCTAGAAATATACGTTGGATTTGATTCTCCATCAATTATTAAATATCTTGAATCCTTAATGGGTGATGTATTTATTGTATAATTTGTTGATTGTCATTTTAATGAAACAAAATTTTCAATGTTAGGGGAAGAAATTCATAAGTTGAAAAAAGAAATTACATGTATTATTCTCATTTAAATTTCTGTATAGATCAATGTGAACTTGAAGTTTAGAAAATAATTCATTTGTAAAATATAGCAAATTAATTACTAGATGCATTTGTAGATGCAAAGAAAATAACAAAGTCATATAAATCAGTTGCAAATGTCCCATCAAAAATTGATATCCTAATATAACAAGTTGTCATTCATAAATCTGAAACACGTCAAAAGTGTGGTAGACTAGTGGGTTCCAAATATAAAATTCCTTGAAAAAGAAAGGGAGTCAATAACAAGATTAAGGATATGGATGTTCCAGATGAAATCTAAAAATTGACTCCTCACAAGAATATTGAAGAAGATAAAACAATTGAGATAATAATGAAATTTTGAAACCAATTGAGATAAACCATGTCGTGACAGAAAAATATGAAACCAAACTAATGTAATTGTCGACAACATTTTTGCATATGATGTTGCTCTTGGTATTATATTTGAAAATGAGGATCTTCCAAAATTTGTTGAAGAATGTTAACAAAGAAAAGAGCTGCTTTTGTGAAAATAAGCAATTGGGGCACAATTAAGTTTACTTTCAAAACGGCAAGTTTTTTTTTTTGCCAAAGTCCAAACACCAGAAGGAGAAAAATCTGTCGGATATAAATAAGTATGTGTGAGAAAAAATGAAAATAATGGGGCACAAGATATAAAGCAAGACTAGTTGCTCAAAGTTTTTTACAAAGATCTAACATTGATTATGAGGAGACATATTCTCTGGTGGTGGATGCAATCACATTAAGATGTTTTTGGTCTAATTGTGTTTGAAAATATGAACATGCATCTTATGAATGTAGTTAGAAGATATTATATAAATTCTTGATAATGACATTTATATGAAAATCCCAGAAGAATTTTAGATACTTAAAACATTTACATCAAGTTCTTAGGAACTATATTTTTATAAAGTTACAGAGATCATTATATGTGTGAGATTCGTACCTAAATCATAAGGACTAAAGATTGTAGATTAAGTATTTGAAGAAGATGTTTTGAGTAAGACTAGATGATAAGACGCCAGTGTTAAAATAGTTTGCATGGAAATAAGTTGATGTGATAGGACTTTTGGTGTTTAAATGTTGATTAGGTGTTTGAGTTCTTCGTGAGATAAAGAGAAGGCGAGGAAACTTAGGAACGTGGCTGAGTGTTATCACAAACTGAAGACTAGGCGATGAAGTGTAAGGAAACTTCTGAGAAATTTTCTAAGAATACTTAATGGGCCATGTGTAGAAGTTTAAGCTAAGCATGATTAAGTTAAACAACAAGCCTACACGTGTACGACTAAAAGTAGGAACTGACAAGTTATTAAGAGATTAAGGATAACTAATCCATTTTGGGATTAGTATAAAAAAAGGAAGTGGACAGATTATTAAGAGTCTTTGCATTAAGAATTTATAAGGAAACTAAGTGTTAAGTTGCTTCTAGGCAAGGAGAAGAAGAAGAATTGAAGCTAGGTTTTCGGCGAGAAGGGAAGACAAGTTGCAGTTTCTTCTAAAAATATTTGTTTATATGAAAAGTTTTCTTTAAGTTATTGCTGATTTGAAAAGATATTTTATATATGAATGTCTTGAAAAGATTTCAAATGATGTTTCATGTATAAAGTATGTTTTATGAATGTGAAACTATGTTCAAATTCAACCATTAGTTTTCTTCCTGTCATTTGAGCTAACTGTTATGTGCACATAAGGGGTAAAGGTAGTCATGAAAAAAAGGACTGCTTGATGAAATGAAGCTGACCAATGCATATAAGACGTGTATTGTGTTAAGCGGTCTGAGCAACAAGGATTAAATCAGAATATTCTCGAATAATATTGATAAAAAGGACATCACGGTAGTCTAAACGCAAGATGATGAGTGTTTACACGAGTTGATATAAAATGATGATGTTTATAAGATGTATTCCGAAAAGGTTTTCTTAAAACTTCCTCACTAAGTCTTGTGGAATACGTTTTAAGTTTTTACTCTTTAGGTGTTTAGTTCAGGCGTTATAAAGTAAAGAAAGGGTGAGGGGCTGCTAGGCGAGAAGAGCATGTCAAGCGTTTAGTTCTTTTTATTTGATTATGTAATATTTTAGATTTTTTTTGTAAATGTTGTTGTATAATGCATGGTTTAAAGTTAATAGAAGTTTAAAGTTTATGCGCCTTCTGCTGTATTATGTTTCTTAATCGCTTAAGTAAGAAAAGTATTCAAGAGTTTGTCTTATCACTTTAAGTTAAAGGTATATGTGGTAAGTTAAGTTGACAGGCAATTAAGGAAAGCTTTCTAGCATTTAAACACGTCAGGAATGCTGGAGGCATACAGCATAACACAATGTATTAGGTGCTTGCGGGATGGGGTGTGACAATATAAGTTAAAAGAATCAAGACTAATGAATATTTGCTAAAAGAAAGATATCAAAATAATCTAATATTTCAGTGTGTTTTCATGAAGAAATCACAGTTAGGATTTGTTATTTATAACTGTATATGTTGATTATATAAATATAATTGAAACTTCTAAAGAGCTTTCAAATGTAATGAAATATCTTAAGAAAGAATTTGAGATAAAAGATCTTGAAAAGATAAAATTTTGCTTTACCTTGCAAATTAAGCATTTAATAAATGAGATATTTATTCATCAATCAACTTACAATTTTTTTTAAAAAAAGATTTGATATGGATAAAGTAAATTTATGGAACATTTTGTTGCAATTTATATCATAAAACTCGTAGTTTGTAGTTTAAATTATATTATATTTAATAAAGTGGTTATTGAGGACTTTTTAATAAAATTAAATATTATAATCTTGAATCCAATAAACTAAGGTCTCGTGGCTATCTAGTGTAAACTTGAACTTTATGTAGAGATATAAACATGGATCAAGTTTGAGTATATAGCATAAACGATCTCTAGTATATGAATAAGGTTGAGCACATTAATCTTGAGATACTATGATTGCGACTCGCTTTGTAGTTAGTACAAACGATGTGATCCTGAATCGTTCATGTAAAGACATAGAAGTGGGGACATCCTATGTAAATATTTTACATAAGACTGGAACCTTGAAATAATGACTTTTATGTTATAACATCATTGACTGTATAAAATTGACTATTTTGATAATTGATGATTTAGGTAACTTAATCTTAATCTTGAGCTAACTATGAACTTATGTTCAGACATAATTATCCTTAGATTTGCATATGTGATAGTAGCTCAACAACGTTGGCCCAATAAGATTTCTATGTCAAGAGTAAGATCAGGTAGGTAGCTAAGGACATAGGGTGCAAGACGAAATTCACTTCTACCAGCTTTAAGGTTAGTAGATAGGTTGTTCCCTTAAGAACTACATTTAAGTCTTGAACAAGAGGCCCTACTCTTTCTTTGGCCCGGGTAGGATTCAGTTTATAGGTTGGATCTTAAACCAATTATTCAATAGTGGATCAGTGAGACCTAAGGTGCAAGATGTAGTCTCGGGGGCAAAATGATACTTTGATCCAACCAAGGTTATGAACATCCTATGAAGGAATAACTTACTAATCATGGTTATGTCAAATAGACACAAATAGATTGGTTGTTTTCTTAAGGACTGAATCCAAGTTTTGAAAAAGGATCCCCACCCTTTCTTTGGCCCGAGAGAAATTCGATTTATAACTTGGATCTTAAACCGCTTGTTCAATAGTGGATTAGTGGGACTTAAGGAGAGAGATGTAGTCTCAGGGTTAAAACGATATTTTAACCCAACCAAGGTCAAGAACAACTTGTGAAGGATTAACTTACTAATCGTGATTATATCAAATGGACACAAATATATCTATAGTGGGGGGAGTGCAACTATAGGACTTTAGTGGAATGACTAGTTAGTTAACAAATGTTGATTAGCTCGATCAAAAGAGTTTAGCTTTAACAATTTATTAGTTATTCTCGAATCGAAGTCCATGATCTAACGTCCATTATATTTTCCTCCTAGCTCATATGGAAATAACTTAGGACAATATGTTGGAATAATTCGAATTGTTCGAATTAGGCAAAGAGAGAAAATAAAAAATATATGTGATATAGTCATCGATAATCAATTTGAGATAGATTTTTATGTTTAAATGTGATTTACATATTAAAAATATGAATGCAGATTCATATTCATAAGCTCGAAATTGATGGAATTTGTCAAAGTCGTAAAAAGTCAAAATGTTGACTTTTGACTTTAAAAAGTCAAACTTTGACTCACTTTATATTCAAATGTGATTTAAATTTTAGAAAAATGAACGTTGATTCATGCTCGAAAGGTTGAAATTAGTCAAGATGAACAAATTGGTAAAAAAAATCAAAATGTTGACTTTTGACTTGAATGATCAAATGACCATATTGCCCTTTGCTAGAGTTAATAAGAAAATCCAATATTTTGTTAGATAATTTTACTAACACTTAATGGGACAAGTGTCTATATAATATGTAAACACTTAGCCACTAAGAATGAGTGGAATGTGAGACATTAATCAAATGTGAAGTTTTTACATGCATTTTGCATGTTAGTTTTTTTTTCATAAAATATTTTGAAAAGTCATTTTAAAAAAAATTGTCAAAAATAGCAAATTTGACAAAATATTTACAACATATAGAAATTTTTTTAGATTCTATCAATAATAGTCATTGATATGCTTATATCAGTGATATTGATAGACAGTGATAGAAGTTTATCAGTATCTATCATTGATAGAAACCAAAAAATTTTTATAACTTGCAGATATTTTAATTTATTTTGCTATTTTTAAAAATTCTCCTAAAAAAACTTTTGATAATTTTTAAAATTATTCAATTTAATTTCACAAAAAGTTTTCACCTCTCTCTCCTATACCGAAGGTTGGTTCTTCCTTCATTTTCCATTACATCTCTCTCTATTCCTTCACTTGTCGAGTCTTACAACCTGATTCTAAGTCCAAAGAATAGCGGGTCAACACTAGTGGTGGTTCTGAGTTCAAGTTCATGAGGAGATTACGAGGAACAGGAAGCTTCAAAGGTATGATCTTTTCCTTAGCCCTATTTTCACTTAATTAGGATAGTTTATGCATGTTAATTTCTAAATAGTTTAGATGCAAATAGGCTAAAGTTGATTCGTATTTTTGCTGCACATGTCTATTACTTTCCATCACATTTCAATGCAAGTTTGTTCATTATATGTGAAGAAAGATATATTTCAACATCGAGATGATAATGAATAACTTCTTGGTCTAGAAGTATCATATCTTAGTGCAATTGGTGCACTTATGTATCTTACTAATAATACAATACAAAATATTGCATTTTTAGTAAATTTATAAGCTATATACAATTCCTCTCCAACAAAAAAACATTAAAATGAAAAGGCATATACTCCGTTATCTTTGATGAATAATTGTACGAATTTGTTTCATTTAAATAAATTAAATTTTTATTTAGTTGGTTTTGCATATTCTAGATATTTATCTGATCCATACAAAGCTAAATCTCAAACAGGTTGTCAATTTACCTGTGGAGGAACTGTTATATCATGATGATAAGTGAAAAAGACCATAACAACCACTTTCTCAAATCATGTTGAAATTCTTGCAATGCACGAAGTAAGTCGAGAATGTGTGGCTAAGATCAATGACTCAACATATTAGTGGAACATTTTACTTGTCTTCTAGTAAAATTCTTCCAACAATACTATACAAAGACAACATGATATGTATAACTCAAATCAAACGAGTTTTCTACACTCCTAATCTTTAAGAAACTGGTGATATCACAATACAACAATTTGTTCGAAGGATATTTTGTTATAATTATTCACAAAACATTACCTTCCACCACCTTTAAAAAAATTGGTGTACAACGAGTGACTCAAATATCTCAAATGGTTTCATGAGGGGGAGTAAATTGTATTTTTGTAAGTGTATAGATTATATGAAATCTGTATTTTTTTTTTCTTCACTAAGATTTTCTTTTTTGATTGGGTTTTTTCTAGTAAGATTTTAATGAGACATATTTTCATATAAGTAATGAATGTCTAAGAGGGAGTATAGAAATATTATTAAATAGATGCTTGTTATGCTTGGTATCAAAATGTCATGTGTCACTCCCTCCACAATCCATTTACATTGTCACGTGTTTTGAAGAAATTAGGCTTTAGTGTCCATGTAGTTTATCCCATGCTTGCCAAATTGTCTATAAATAGTTACATTTAGTGCATTTTGTAAGACACATATTGGTTGAAATTTTAAAGAAATTGGAGATAAATGCAAATTTTAGAAGAATTTTTCTATTTTTATAATTTCTTATTTTCTTATTCATTTTATTTTATTTTAATATTATCTTTTTCAACATCCATATATCGTTGTGCCTCATTTTTTTTTAAAGATTAGTCAATATAAATCCAACCAAAAAGAAGAAAAAAAAAAAAGAGAATATAATCAAATAGGGAATAATAATAAATCCTTATGAAGAACAAACCCACGACAAAACCAAACACTATTTATCATAAACCCGTAACCAAACACCCGTTCTAGGGCAACCATCCTTCTCCTCTTAAAAACCCTAATCTGTTCGTCTTTCCCCGCCTCCCATCCCCTTCCCCTTCCCCTTCCCCTTCCCCTTCCCCACAACCCCAAAACCCTAATTTCCATTCTCAATGGGTCGTGTGATCAGAGCTCAACGTAAGGGTGCGGGATCTGTCTTCCGCTCTCACACTCACCACCGGAAGG
>JBBPDI010000032.1:7129970-7143486 GCA_037974545.1 Cucumis variabilis | reverse complement strand
ATTTATTAAAGTTGCCTAGTATAATATACCAAACATAAAGTATACACATAAGAATATTATTGATATATCAAAATTATCATTCATATATCGTATTTATCAATCAAGGAGTGCTTGTATATACACTATTATTTATAAAAACTTTGACCAATACAAAAAAAAAATATATAAAGTATATAAGTTATACAGCAATACACAAAAAATATAAAGTATATAAGTTATACAGTCGGATGTACTAAATTTATCATTCATAAACAATATTTATTAATTGAGAAATGTTCATTTGCTTATTATTATTCATGAATCTAATTTCAATCTTTATTTGTTTGTTATATAATAGTATATTTTTAATAAATTATAATCAACTTATAAAGGTTTAGTTTGCTATATGTTGATAGTTAATTTAACGAATGTTGGTAAACTATTACCAATCCTTATACATGGAATTCAAGTTTGAACAATTGGAGATATAATATTGATATATTTAAACAAATGTAGTTTTAAGAACTACTAATATATTAATGTTGTTGTGAGTCTCTGATCCCACTCTACCTTACGTGATCAAATTTCATGTGGCAAGATTGGCTTATGCAAAGAACTGTTAAGGATGATAAGTGACCACACGATGAATTGCTATGTGGTTTAAGCTTCCTTCACCGAGAAGTAGTGACATCATCCTTGTGCAAGAAAGTCAGTGATTGATTTGACTTTTCTGTCTAATCAAAATTCAGGATTTTTAGAGAGCTTGAATTCAACAAAGAGTTGCAAGAAAGAATAAGGAGGTTCTCGGCTAAAGAGTTAGATGAGGAAGCTCATTAACAGTAAATGGTTCTTCTTTAAATTGTTTTAAAAAACAAAAAGGATTTTCAATGTGTTTAAATCTTTAAAGATATTTCTTTTGAAAGCTTGAGATATATATGATTTCTATTATGTTTTCCAGGTGCATGTAATTTATAAATGCATAAGACTTTGTATGAATTAAAATGGTGGGATGATATTTTATACCCTATGTGATGAGATGTCTCACACTTGCTGTGTGTTCTAGTGTGGGATGCATTATCTTTGTTATGTGATTTGGAATAAAATGCTCTATTTTTGTTGTGTGATTTAGAATAGAATGCCTCATGCTTGCTGTGGGATCTAGTAAGTGATGCCATTTGCATGTTGTGTGATCTGGCGTTATGCGTGATATAATTGATGAAAATTTACTAAATGCGTTGAGATTACTTTGCATAGTTGCAACTTGGCAAAAGAGCATGGTAAACGCTTGAGCGAAAGAAAGAGTACAAAGATATAATGATATGTAAAATGATTCTTCTATATGATGATGAGATTATATGAAGATTGATAATGAATGTATTTCTACACGAAATGAGTCTAGCCTTATGGTAGATGTAAAAATTAATTATTTTCCAAAATAATTTTCTATTCAATCTGCAATATTTGGTAAAGTGATTTGAATTGTGTTAATTGCCTAACGCCTTGAAATGATTTGCCTCAAACTTAATATTCTATTATTAAAATGCAAAGAATTTGTATTGCATGATCTAGTGAAATAATAGTAAACCTAAGGGTATACTTAACAGTCAATATAGTTAAAATAATCCTAGGCGGTGATCGCATAGAGACACCGTACACACAAAATACATTGTCAAGATAGCAAAAGTTAAGAGACATTATCAGTTCAATACATAAAAAGAAAAAGTCCATATTCTCATAATCTATCACATTAATAACTTCTATTTTTCAAAACTTTGATTGTTTTGGTATGTGCATGCAACATTTATTCATGGTTATACCATGTTATGCTCTAAGTGGCTGACTTAGTAGGCGATTAAGATAGGATTATACTATAAAAGGAGCTTCATACCTATACGTTACTAAACTCCAAATATTAAACATGTAGTATAAGTTTTTCTATCGCTTGTCAGGTTTCCTTGAAAGTCCAAGGTCGAACAGAGGAAATTTAATTCTATGAAACCTTAGTTATAAAGGTTCCTTCTCATCTAGATGATATACAATAACTATACAGTATAAAGTAAATGTATGTCTATATACTAAACCTAATATCTACAGTAGAGATTCTGTAAAAAGTGGCATAGAATGGTGACAAGATGGAGAACTAACTAACTTGTGTTAAGAAATTGTGAAGGAAGGTCTCCGCGTTGTAAGCGATTAAACTATGTGGTAGTCCTTGACGTGATATAGATGAGTTAACTACCTTTTAATTAAGGTGAACACCTCTCGATGCCTTAAATACCATAGTTACTTGCTTCTCGTGATGCAAATGATAAAGCTTAGTTAAGCAATAACTATCTAGAAGTTATTACTTATAAGACTCATATTGCCTTTCTTTTAAGGGTGACACAACCTCTCGATGCCAAGTTACCATACTTCTTCTCCTTTTAAGATACAAATGATGGAGGTTTAATCGCCAAGATGGAGTTTGTTATCAAACTTATAACGATTCGAACTTTTAAATTGAGCTAAGGTCATTACTCAAAAGACAATTAACACTTTAAATTGAGTTAAGGTCATGACCTGCAGATTTTTGCACTTATTTAATGAAATAAAGATTAAAAAAATGAGACAAAACTTTAAATAAGGTGTCTAAAACAAAAATACTGAAAAACAAAAATACTGAGTGCCCATATGGCATGTCACACACCCTTCTTGTCGCTCACCAGCTCTCCAGATCCTTTACCTTTGGCTGAAATATTAAACTTATAAAATAATGAGTATATAAATATACCCAGTAAGAGACCCACTATTGTTCCCCTTAGGTGATCCATTAACTTCTCGGTAGGAACATAATAATAGTGTCGTGTGTCTAATAGAGCACACCTAAGCATGTGAGATGGTACGAACACCCCTAATCGTGTGAGTGACCCATAGAATCACTCGTAGTCGTGCAAATGATCGTAGGTACACACTCTTAAACATGTCTGTGATACGTAGGTACACCCCTAATCGTGCGAGTGGTTTCATCAGAACACCCCTAGTCGTGCGAGTGACCCCATATACACAATAAAACTGTCTCCTAACCGTGTATGTGATTCGTAGGTACACCCCTAAATCGTACGAGTGGTCTTGTAGGATTACCCCTAGTCATGCAAGTGATCCCATAGATAGGATCACAATACAAGTGGGGTAGAAGCTCAGTAGAAAAAGTTAATAGACATACCACAGTCCAAAGCATGAAACATATCATAAATCTCATAACATGACATGTATATCAATCATCACGTCTTTATTGTGTGATTAATAGATCATGCGTCATAACATATCAATCATCAAAATCAATCATCTACATCAACACATTATGCATCTTGGCTACATCAATGCATAATAAGAAAAAATACATGCATGCTCTTAATTAATTTTATGTTCGAAGGTACAATAGTATAAGCTCTTACAAAAGTGATTAGCTAAGAAATAATCCCTAGTTGACAGTAAAAATTCTCCAATTAATTCAATCCTTAGTTACGTTAAGTTACATGCTGCAACGAAACCACAATTCCACCTATGCATAACCAAAATGAAATTAGCAATTTTTGCCCACAAATTAATAATTTAATTACCTTAGCATACCAAACTTACCCAAATATGGATCCAAACCAACTTTTCTTTTGAAGATCTTAAATGACTCAAATATTCAAATTCTTTTAATTTAAAAATATCATGAATTCCAACGTTAATTATCCTAACCCAATAATTAAATTTTAGCTCCAATCCTTAATATAACACCCAAATAATTTAAACATAATTAATAAAAACTCTTAAACATTTGAGATGTTATATTTCTTTTCCCAATAATTATATTTTAATCTATAATTATCAATTTTTCTATTGAATAAATCTCATTTCTTCTCTTTCCTTATTTACCACATCATAAAAACTTCTCTCCACAATCAATATTTATCTTTCCCCAAAATAATTATTTATCTTCCACAATAATTAATTTTCCATAAATAAAATTATCTTTACTATTTTCGATAATGATTATATATATAACCACGTATACATATATTTATCAAATCTCTAACAAAAATTTTCACTATTCAATTTAATTAAATAATATTGGTATTATTTAATTAAATTGAATCTCAACGACACCAAAAATCCTATTCTACTAACTAATTAAATATTCAATCAACAAATATATAATTAATTATAATTCCACAAAACCATCAATTATAAATCAAATATCTCAAATTAACGCTCAATAGTTCCAATGTAATTAAATAAAAATTAAGATAATGTAAATTCAATATTAACTTAATTTTTGGGGCGTCACAATCTTCACTCCTTTGAGAAATTTTCGTCCTCGAAAGCTCTAATCCTCGAACAGCTTAGGATACCAGCTCTTGTCATAATTAATAACATTCTCCATCAAAATTCAAAATCTTTAATTAAATATACATACCCATATATGTATAATTAATTAATCCAACAAATTACACCAACTAAATTTTTTAATTTTTTTTGTGTTAGAAAACTCCTTCCTACATGCATTAGCTATGTCCTTATACATACTTTCTCGAGTAGTTGGTGGCAAACTCTGACCAATTGATGGAGTAAAGCTCAACTAAATAAAGCTTATAAGTTAGATTTCTTATCAAGAAGTTATCACAAATGAACACTAAAGACATGATAGATTGAAAAGGAATAAAGTCGCAATGTATTGAAAAATGTAGGCCTTTGGCCACGGTACAATATAAACTCATACGTTACAATGAAAGTTGAGTTGTAGAATGCCTAAGCATTCCACAAGTTAGGCGAAAGAATATAATAGATTCTCTTTCTAATCTCTCTCTAAGCTCTCACTTACAAGATTGGCCGAAAAAGAGAATAGAAATCTTTTATCGAAGGTTGAAAAGCTAGTCCTTTCTGTCAGCTCTCATGGAGCTCTCTAGGTTTTAGTCCATTAAGACCAGACAATGTAAATGGTAGAGAATGAGGCTTTATATAGACTAATTTCGACGGAAAAGTTCTATTCTTTTGATTATGTCAACGACGATTGCAGTTCTTGTCAAGTCACATCAACTCTAACTAACATTCTTGTCTGCTAGTGAATCTTTATTACGTGAGGATGTGACCTATCGCATGATGATGTTAATTGCTAGAAAGTCTTCCTATCTCATAGCTTGCACACACTCCTCTTGCGATTCACTGTGTTTTCTTTTCTTTATAAGCCTACGATAACACTCAAAATAGGGTAAAACAGGCATGGAGACTTATGCAAGTTGTATCCAAATTTATGAGTTTGTGATAGAAGTTACGCCTTTTGACACATTATCTTGCATTTTGGCTCCATTATTCTACCTAAAAGGCCATAATAAATTTTATTTCTATAAATTATCGGAAATAACCAAGAAACATCACAAATACTCATGATAATTTCACATTAAAATCAGTCATAGTTCAACATGAATCAGTCCATCAATATACATATTCATTAATTCCTTACCTCAAAATTAAATTCCAAGCAATAACATTCCTTGTTATAGAAATAAATCCCAAATCAACCTAAACATTATACCATTCATTAATAATTTTATCTACCACAACTACCAATTATTATGATTTAAAACCAAAACTTTAAAATCTAGATTCCAACTTAAACTTCCAACTACCTACCCAAACATCGCCAAAAAGATTAAGGTCAACCTACTGGATAGTGAATTAAACAACTCAACAAAGCTCCCAGTAAAACCCAATTAACCTTCCAATTGTCAAAGAAAACCAATATCAAATTAATCCACAATGGATACCCAAAACCCATCAAGAAAACAAATACCAAAATCTTACCCAAAACCACTTTTGAGAGTGTGAATACGAAAAATGAAGGGTGGTGCATGCCCGGATAGAATAAGAGCGACGTGGCAAATAGTTGGCAGTATGGAGGTGGCTCATGACATCATCATCGGTTAGTGTCACGTGGCCTGGAGGCCTGACAGCCTTGTGTGAAGAGAAAGAAGAAGAATTAAGTTTCTTTTCTTTTTTAAACTCATACGTACTTCAAGGCAGTACCCCATTAATATATTTATATATATTGTTGTAAAAACGAGGCACAACCAAAACACGATATGAGACCCAAGCCTCAAAAGAATGAACAAAACTCAATCTTCCTCAATTAAAGGAAAGATAAAATGCTTTTGTATAAGAATCTTGAGTAGTCATGTGGAATCCCAGACAAGATTGAAGATAGAAGTCCGATCTTAAGGCCATCTTGGTGCTTGTTCAGTCAAGATGAAGGATAGAAATCTTAGGAAGTTAAGAACTCAAGCAATCATGGGGTCGTGTCTGATCGAGATTTGAAGAAAAAATAGGAAATGTAAAGAGTTCTCGAGCAATCATATGGCTATGTTTGGCCGAGACTGGAGGCAAAAGAAGTAGACATTTTGATGTTAAAAAGGTTAGGTGTTTTGGAGAAACGCATTAAGAGTGATTAGTAAAGATAGGGTTAGCATTTCAAGGGAATGTCTAATCTTGAGTTGATTGCTGGCTACATGTTGAGCTTAAGTTGATTGCATGACCTGATCAATTATAAGCCAAAATATGTAGAAGTGTTAGTCGAACGTGGCAAGCTAACAAAGGCTTCAGTGATGACTAATCAGATTAAAGGATTAGTATAAATAAGATTGAAAGGATCAAAGAACGTGTTGTTACTGTGAGATTCTTATTAAATATTAAATTGTTAGGGGAAGCATTAGACAAATAAAAAGAGTTGAAGTTATACATTTTAAAAGGAAGGAAACTTAGTATTTTGTACGTGACTTTCATAAAGAAATGATGTGCTTTAAAAGTATTATTTATGAGTCTGTAGTTATGCATAACGCTTCCATATATCTATATATTGTTGTGTTGATATTGATGTGTTATTTGCAAAGAGAAAACTATTGATTTCTAATGTGACAATGAGTGTGATGAGTGTGATGCTTATGTGCGAGTAAACCATTGGCCTTATTCCTATTAAGTGAACTACTATTATGTGGTTTGCACATAATGTGTAATGGTGTCGTGTGGACGACTTGAGCAATGAGAAATGGACTAGGAAAATTCTCGAATGTTGTTGATGAAAAATGACATCTCAGTAGTCTAAACGCAATATGCTGGTGAGAGTGAATCTCAATAGTCTTGGCGTAGGGAATGGTTAATGTTATTGGTGGAAAAGAATAAGAGGAAGCTAATGTGTGATTTTTGTGATTTAAGGAAATGAGTCATTGAGAGCCTGTGTCTATAAAAATAAAAAATGATTTATGTGATTGATTTGTTTTCTCGAAAAGGTATTTCTAAACTCTCACTCACTAAGTATTTGACATACGTGTTAAGTTTTCCTTTCCCAGGTTATTAGGCATTGAAGCTAAGTAAAGAAGGGTAAGGCGAGCAAGCTAGGTGTTTAGTGGAAGAAATGGCACTAGATGTTGATAGCCTAAAGTTTATTTTTTAAGCTCTGTTGTAAAGAAAGCATGAGTTTTGTATTATATTTAGAACACTTGTTGCTTAGTAAAAAAAGAGAATTTGTTTGTTATTATTCCATTGCATTGTGAAAGTCTTAAGTTTAAGCTATGTTAAGTTGATTATTGAAGTAGTTTGTCTTAGTAGTGTTCAATATGCTATCTCGTGTGAAGATATATGTTAAGTGTCTAGGCGGCACGCCTCCCTTTGATCGTAGAAAGTGACTTTTGGGACAGGACATGACACACAGAAACTAAGAAAATGTAATATTAAAATAACAATAAAATAATATATAAATAAAATACATCAATAAATAATAAAAAAAGAAAATTAGAAAATTTTCTGTAAAATCTACAATCTCCCATTTGTTTGGAAATTTGCCCTATGTGTGTTTTTATAATCCACCAAATGTCACTATTTATACGTAATTTGGAAAGCATGAAGTGGGTTACATGGTCACTAAGTGATGATGTCTTTAAGAGACATGTTAAGGGTGTAAGGTGTTGGATGATTAAGGGTTAACATGTACCACATTTCAATGTTGTGCACCAATTTTTCAAAGGTTACGTTTGGTAATGATTTTGTAGAAACGTCTACCAAGTAAAACTTTGAACAAATTTTTTGTATTGTGATATTGCCATTTTCTTCAAAATCACGAGTAGAAAAGCTTCAGGGAAATATGTTTATTCTATCGTCTTTAATATAACCTCCTTTTATTTAAGATATACATGTCGTGTTTGTCACACCCTTCTCCAGGATCACTCCTTGTGTCACACCTCTTTCCAGATCGCCTACTCTGGACTCGAGAGACAACATGAAGTCAATCGACATCGTTTTCCTCCTGACGACACTCGCTGACTCTGACTTCTGAACCTTTTGGAATGCTAAACAACTTAAGAGAAACAAGATTTATGCAGTGGACTAACAAGATGAAAAGAAATTAAGCAAACTTCTTTACACTACTTAAAAAAAACTGAGGCTAAATGCCATAGTTTGTAGACAATACACTAAACAAAAGAAAGATAAACATCTTGACTAGCTTTAACCTTAAACAAAACTTATGTACATTCCATGAATTAATCTAAAACTAACCACACCAATAAAACTATTAACAACTTTGCACAACAGACTAAAGAAAACGGTCAGACTTTTAGATCACGACCTCTACTTGGAAAGTGTGAAAATATTTAGAAAGGGTAAGCTAAGTAGCTAAGTGAGTGATGGCGTTTTAATAAAACATACATTTGAAATAAGCAACCTTTAGTCATTTCATAAATTGATCATAAAACATAGCATAAGTATAAAACCATTAAACTCTTTATAGTATCTCTTTCTAAGTAAATCTCTATTAAATCTTTCTTTCTTTGCTAAAGCAATTCTTTCTCGTTTATCTTTGTTTATTCTCTACTGTGGAAAATTGATCTTGATAGCAACTAGCTCGGCTTACCATGGCTGATAACTTAGTCATGATTATATCATGCCTAAACTTGATCAAGATAGCAAAGCTTTGTTCATACTATCCTGCCTGAATTCGGTGGTAGCGACTAAGTGGTTAGCATAGTCCTATACCCTGGACTGTGCACATTAATCGTTGAGAACTCGGTATATAGAATAATATGTTTTCTTACTTAAAACCATTCTCATCAAACTCAAGTTTTTCAAACATCTTTCTAAAATAGTAAACAATTCTATTTTAGAAACTCAAGCTTACTCATAAATCATTGCATGAAAATCTCATCAACAAACTTATCAATAAATACATGCTTTGTTAAAACATTTCTAAACTCATGCTTTGGAAACATTCTCTAAGTAAGCATACTTAATTAATATCTTATAAATCATATTCAAAATTGTCATTTAGAAATCATTTTGTCACTTACAGATGGTAGATCAAACCCTCAGCCTGTAAACTTGCTAGATCTTCTCTTAACCTCAAATAATGAAAAATAATTCCATTTGGTTTCATTTTATCATAAAAATATTGAAGCTTCGCTTAAAATTTCCCAAAACATCAAAAACAGTCCAAAATCACATGTTTGACATGTCTAGCACGCTGGGGGTGGGTGGCAAGGCTAGCATGCATGCGTAGGGATTTGGCAAGCCTTACCGCATGCTAACCTCATAAGAGGGGCATGCCAGAAATGCCTGTCCCTGATCACATGCCTTGTGCCTCGCACGCAACATCCTTGCGTGCAAGGGTTGCAGTGTGTGCCTTGCTTAGATGTGCATTCAACACAAGCCCAAAACACGTCTCTAACCTCTTTTCTTACCTACTTGCACACTCATTTTGCCTAGTGACCCTTGACACCTAGCAAACCACCACATTGTCTAGAAACTCATTTTTCAGCCAGAACCTTAACTCTACTTTAGAGCCTCATATCTTAACATCCATAACTTAAATGAAAATATTTCCTTCTACAAAGTTGCTAGAAAATATCGTAACGTTCTTACCTCAAAATTTCAGCCAACAACTTCATAACTTGCGTTCTATAGCCTCCTTGGAGTGAAGACTGCTGAAAGTTTCTATAAAAAAAGACCTTTCTCCCTTCCTTCAACTCAAACTTAGCATTCCTATCTTCACGATTCCCTAGCAGCCACAACTTAGAAAATAGACTCAAATTCTCAACTTTTGGGATCAATTTCAGCAAAAATGCACCAGTAAATTTGGAGACATTTCAAGATATGAAGTGACCTATTTATATTGAACCTTGCATGAGAAAATATTAATACCTGTTGGTTGCCAAAATTTAACCTAAGCATGTACATGACATCTGTAAAGAACTCCACGTACTAAAATTCTTCTTCATCTCACCTAACCTCACTCAAAACGCTCAACTAAAATGCCTTGAGCCCTAGGAAAAGCCTTCCTAACCTCTCTTGTCAAATGTAACACCCTGGATCTTAAGGTAATTTTTTTTTTTTAAATCAAACGGTCTTATTATTGAAAATTCTTTTTTTATAAATTGTCGGGTGTTATTTTATTACTTTACTTTGAAGAATAAATTATTTGGAGAGAAAGAAAAAAAATTATGGAGGAAAAATGGGCTTGGAAGATTAATAAGATTAATATTATATTAATTGTATTGTTATTATTAAGGAATAAGTAAAAAAATAATTAAATTAGAAAAAGAAAGAAGGAGAGATGCGTGCCCCCCGTCTCTTTTTTTATTTTCTTCCCTTCTCCTCTTGTCGTGACCTACCAGCCGCCAACCATCTCTTCTCTTCTGTTCGTCACGCCACCGGATACTCTCACCCTAACCCCACCACTGATGGATGACGAAGTTGCAACCACCCATTTGTCATTCAGTCGTCTGCTCGAGCCTCCACTTTGGGCGAATAGGGATGCCGTCAAACGGCTCATCATCGGATGTCGAGTCTGCAAGGGGATACCGTGAGTCATCTCCGTCCCGCCGTTACCATCGTCCTTGTCCTAAACAGCTGCTGTCGCCCACCTTCTTTCTTTTCTGATTAGATCCACGACTCTCCTCTGTGTTGATTCCATCCGATGAAGTCCAGTCGTGCCACACCGCCTCACCCTTTCATGCATCAATTTTAGTTATTTAAAACCACTACCGCCTCTGATCGTAAGCTCGTTTGGTAAGGATGAAATTTTTGGATTTCGTAGTTTGGCATTGTGAAAGTATTGAGAAATAATGTTGTCTAATTGGTCGATTTGATGTTTATTCTTGAAGGCGATATTGATGTTTTGGCATTAGGATCATCGGGTTTGCAAAAAGGTTCATTGGAATTTGGTTCTCCACTTCTTAGATAAGTTATGGAACTTTCGTATAGGACAAATTGAATGAATGAAATTATTTAGAAGGATGCTGATTTATGTTGTTTATGTTTAGGATTGATTATTGGAATTGGTTCGATTGAAGAACTTGTATAAAAGTGAGGTAAAGGGCTTCTACTATTGGACTCTACTTTAGGTTTCAATGTTGTGGATTGTATGGATATCTCTGAACAATACTAGACTTGATGATGAGTGCGTACTGTGGTTGACTGAAATATGTATATAGGGACATAGGTACGACGATAAACGTTGAGTATGGTTGTCTGATATGCATAAAGGTAGACTTGATGATGAATGTAAACTATGGTTTATTGGGATGTATATATTATATGTAGGTGTAGATTTGACGATAAACGTAGGTTTTGGGTTGTTTAGATGGCAAATGTGAATTGTTTATTGTTGTTTAGTTTGGGTGGATGACATACTAAGGTATGCATAGTATATTCGTGAATTGAGTAGGGCGTTATAAAAATATAGTTTGATTATCTGATGTGGTTATGCTATCGACTGACACTGTGATAGGAGTGAGTAGATTAACAGTTAGTGAGTTACACTAGAATGATTAAATGATGGAATAATTTGACTGACTTGAGGAGAGTGATGTTCATGTACACGTTTATTCATTGAGGAACCGCTATGATATTGTTTGGTTAGGTGTTGGATTGTATAACTTGATTGTAATTGTGTGGAACTGAAAGGACGAATTGATGGTAATGTAAATTACTATTTGTTGACTGACTAGGCCTGCTAGATTTAGACTGATTAATTGTTTATAGTAGACTGAGGGGGAGTTGTTAGCTTTGTCTACAGGGTAGTGTGCCTTGCAGGTGTCCCACAGGATCACCACTTGTTGTCCATCCTTCGGGAGCACTAGACTGATAGGTTCATCCTTTTGGAGCACTAGACTGATATGTGCATCCTTCAAGAGTACTAGACTTATAGATGCATCCTTCGGGAGCACTAGACTGATATGTGTATCATTCGAGAGCACTAGACTGATAGGTACATCCTTCGACATCATTAAACTGATATAAACATCGTTTGAGGGCATCAGACTGATATGTGCATCCTTTGAGAGCACAATACTCATTTTGTGTATCCTACAGGATCACCAGACTGTTATGATGCAGGGTTCCTCCAATAGAAAGTTAATAATTTTTACCCCTAGTGGGACCGATAGTAGGTCACTTACTGGGCATGTTTATACTCACCCTTTTATGTTTAACTTTTTTAGGCAAATGTAACAAGGCAAACTGACAAAGGACACGAAGGAGACGTGATTGCCATAGGGAAATCTTCAATGTTTTTCTTATTTTCTTTAGCACATGAGACTGCTTAGGAATTTTGTGATTTACTAAGTTATGAACCGTTGTTTTGTAAGCTATACTTTTAATTTTTTTTGTTTATTTAAAATAGGGCTCGAATTTGAGATTGTTTTCTTTGATAGTATGAGTTCAAATGAATTTAGTATTTTTGTGTAAATCAAGGTCTTTTGTTGAAATTAATGGCTTCTACTTAGTTAGAAAAGTTGGATCGTTACAGTTGGTATCAGAACCTATGTTTTAGGTTCTGTAGATTGACTTATGATGTAAGTCTGTGTTTTTGTATCCCTATGGCTAACACGATCCTTTGTCACACGTCAGATACGCCTTCATGATTAATATGTATGGTATATGTATATGACTTTGCCTAAGTTAAACTAGAACTACATGAGTGTTATGATTTAATGGTCAAGGATTTAATGGTGAGATTAGGAAAAAATGTTGCCATGTAAAGGTGTTCGAGGGGATCATCGAGTAGTAGAGAAGTAAGACGTTGTCAACTTAATTGACTGTTTTGTGACTGAAATTATAAGAACTATGTTAGGTTGGTGGTTTTAAAGGGGACTAACTACATGGTGAAGCTAAGTTTATACTAAGAACATTGAATGGTTTTAGGATGGAGGTATTGGGGATGAAACAAGGAAAATGAGCTTGATGAACAAAGTGTTTAATGATTTCTTAGACACTTTTGGTGATTGTAATTATTGACGACATCTTGGATTATTCCAAGACAGTGATAGATCATGAGGAGCATTTACGCATGGATTTAGAGGCTCTTCGAGTCGATAAATTGTATGCACAGCTTTTAAAATGTGAGTTTTGGAAGAGGCCAAGTATCTTTTCTAGGCCAGGTGTGAAGCGACAAAAGCCCTATGGCAGCGAAAGAATTAAAGAACCATTACTCAATTTAATTGGGAATATTAAAATACCAGTACATTGG
>JBBPDI010000032.1:7055995-7069257 GCA_037974545.1 Cucumis variabilis | reverse complement strand
ATTAAGATTAAGTTACCTAGGTCATCAATAATCGAGATAGTCAGTTTTAAACAGTAAACGGTGTTATAACGTAAAAGATGACTATTTCACGATTCAATCTTATGTAAACACTTCACATAGGATGCCCCTAATTTCATGTCTCTACATGAACGATTCAGGATCACCTCGTTTGTACTTACTACAAAGCGGACCGCATCCATAGTTTCTCTAAATAAGGCGCCCAACCATTATTCATATACTATAGACTATTTAGGTTATATACTCAAACTTGATCCATGTTTATGTCTACACATAAAGTTCAAGTTTACTCAGAAATATTTTCGGGACTTAGTTTATTGGATTTAAGATTATAATATTCAATTTCTCAATAATGACTTTATTGAACAGAATATGATTACAAACTACGAGTTTTAGGACAAAAAATTCCAATAGTTTTTAGGTTTGTTTGGAAGCCTCCAAGAAAAAGAAATGGTACTTGATAGTGGTTTCTCAAGACACATGACAGGAGACCGATCCAATCTTATATCTTTCTCCAAAAAGAATGAAGGCATGGTAACCTTTGGTGATAACAAGAAAGGTAAAATAATTGGTAAGGGTAATATAGGAAATGATTCATCTACTTTGATTGAAAATTTTCATTTGGTTGATGGCTTAAAGTATGACTTGCTTAGTATTAGTCAATTCTGTGATAAAGGATTTAGAGTAATTTTTTATAAAAAGAATTGCATAGTTGAAAATGTTAGTGATAGAAAAGTTTTGTTTGTTGAAAATAGGGATGAAAATGTGTACACACTTGATTTGAATGATTGCCCTATAATTGATAAATATCTTTTGGTTTTGCATGATGATTCTTGGTTATGGCATAGAAGACTAGGACATGCTAGCATGCACTTAATTTCAAATATTTCTAAAAATTGTTTGGTTAGAGGTCTTCCTAGTTTTAAATTTGAAAAAGACAAAGTTTGTGATGCTTGTCAAATGGGTAAGCAAACTAAGTAATCTTTCAAATCTAAAAATGTGATATCTACTACTAGACCCTTACAAATATTACACATGGACTTATTTGGCCCTTCTAAAATTGTTAGCTATGGAGGAAATTATTATGCATTTGTGATAGTTGATGATTTTTCTAGATTTACTTGGGTTTTGATGATAAAACATAAGGATGATGCTTCGAAAAGTTTTATTAGTTCTTCAAAAAGAGTTCAAAATGAAAAATGATTTTTTATTTCTAAAATTAGGAGTGATCACGGAGGAGAATCGGATAATGATGCTTTTAAAGCTTTTTGTGAAGAAAAAAGTTTTTTCCATAATTTTTTCTCTCTAAGAACTCCTCAACAGAAAGGTGTGGTTGAAAGAAAAAATCGTACTTTACAAGAATTTGCTAAATCAATGTTAAATGAGTATGCCTTACCTAAATATTTTTGGGCGGAAGCCGTCAACACCGCTTGCTATGTTTCAAATAGAGTTTTAGTTAGACCACGTTAGATAAAAATCCTTATGAACTTTGGAATGGAAAAATTCCAAATATTGGGTATTTCAAAGTTTTTGGTTGTAAACGTTTTATTTTGAATAACAAAGAAAAACTTGGAAAATTTAATTCTAAGACGGATGTTGGTATTTTTCTAGGATATTCCTCTACTAGTAAAGCTTATAGAGTTTTCAATAAGAAATATTTAATTATTGAGGAATCTATGCATGTTAATTATTGAGGAATCTATGCATGTTGTATTTGATGAATCTTGTAATAATGTTTCTAATGAGTCTATTTGAAGTGATAATTTAGAAAAAGATTTTGGAGATTTACTTGTTAATGACAAAGGCAAAGAAATTGTTCCAAGTATGCAAGATGTGAACATCATAGAAAAGAAAGAAGATGGTTCTTCATCCTTGCCTAAAGAGTGGAGATATGCTGCATCCCATCCCAAAGATTTAATTCTTGGCAATCCCGAATAAGGTGTCAAAACTCGCTCTTCTCTTAATTTATTTAGTAATCTTGCTTTTGTATCTAAAATTGAACCTAGAAGTTTTAAGATGCTGAATGTGATGAGTTTTGGATTTTAGCTATGCAAGAAGAATTAAATCAATTTGAAAGGAACAAAGTTTGAGAATTAGTTCCTAGGCCTTCTAATCCATCTATAATTGGAACTAAATGAGTTTTTAGAAATAAGATGGATGAAAATGGAAATATCATTAGAAATAAAGCTAGACTTGTAGCTCAAGGTTATTGTCAAGAAGACGGTATAGATTATGACGAGACTTTTGTACTGGTTGCTAGATTAGAAGCTATTAGAATGTTGCTTGCTTTTGCTTCTTATAAGAATTTCATTTTGTATCAAATGGATGTAAAAAGTTCTTTTTTAAATGGTTATATTGTGGAGGAAATTTACGTAGAACAACCTCTAGCCTTTGAAAGTTTTGATTTACCTAATAATGTTTATAAGTTGAAAAAGGCTCTTTATGGCTTAAAACAAGCTCTAAGAGCTTAGTATGATAGAATTAGCAATTTTTTACTTGAGAATGACTTTAAAATGGAAAAAATTGATAATACTCTCTTTATTAAAGTTAAAAACAATAACATGCTTATAGTGCAAATTTATGTGCATGATATTATATTTGGTTCTACTAATTCATCTTTGTGTGAAGAATTTTCCAAGTGTATGCATAATGAGTTTGAGATGAGTATGATGGGAGAACTTAGTTTCTTTCTTGGTCTTCAAATCAAACAACTCAAGGATGACATCTTCATAAGTCAAGAAAAATACACAAGGGATTTGCTCAAGAAATTCAAATTAAATGAAGGTAAAGTTGCAAAAACTTCTATGAGCACTACCACTAGCACTCCTATAGGGTTGCCCTACCGATCCAACACAAACACTTCATGAAATATACACAATTTTATTTTACTCATCAATTATACATTTTTTTTATATAATAACTAATATAATAATTTGAATAAAAACCTTCTTTTGGAAGAGTACTCTACATTGAACCTATTTTTCTTTTGAAATAGGTATATGCCTTTGGAGCTCACATAGGTTGTGAGTCAAGAAACGGATAGAAATATGGGTTTTGTTATTGATACCCCTCTTACCTCAAGGCAATAAATATGCACTGTTATCTATAACTCGACACGAATATATTGTCATGCTTAAATGTTTTGTTGCACACAATTCTTGTAAAAGAATGTGATGTCGCGACATCGTAGGAAATTAATTCCTAGGTTGGTGGCTACCATGGATCGAACCCATGACCTCTTAGTTAATTTTTTAACTTTTTACCACTAGGCCAACACATGATGGTTATAATATTGTTCCTATTTAATAAAGATTTATACGTCGACACTTGTTTGGCAACGTTATTTTTCAAGTCACAAAAAATATTTTTTGACATATAAATAATGATCTAATCACTAACTCATAAATGAACTTGATCGATCTCATGGTCAACAGATTCTTCAACGACTTGCAAAATTGGTTAGCTCCCACAAACGGCAGAAGAAGAGCTTTTGAGAAAGGGAAAGTCATGAAGAGCGTTTGCGAGAGAGAGGAAAACATCATCGAAGAGCATTTGCGAGAGAGAAAAGACAATGGCGACGTGGGATGAAGTAAGGATTTTTTAAAGTCTTGGTTCGCAAGAGGGATGAAAGCATCAAATTATTATTTTTTAAATCAGAAAGCGTACGAATTCAGGAAAACATTGATTTTTTATTGAAGTAATTTTTAATGACACATAATTTATGTCGATAATTAACGATGAGAAAATTGTGTCAAGAAAACTCAATTTGTGTTAAGAAAATTGTGTCAAGAAAACTCAATTTGTGCCAAGAAAATTTTGTCATAAAAAATTTTGCATTTTTATTTTTAATGACACATTCTATTCCCTTCCACCACTTTTTCCTTGATTTCAAGTGTCATTAAAACTCATATTTCTAAATAAATTTATTCGACGACAGTTGCTAGATTGGTGGGTTCAACGACGAAGGCTTGTTGTGGCGATAATGACAACAGTGACTGGAGTGTGGAATCGTGGTGGGTGGCAGAAAATTGAAAGGCAAGGGTTATTGACAACAACACAGTTGCCTACTTCGTTTGACGAGAATTTTTTGTGTTTTTAGTAGAGAGAGAAAAAAATTGTGTTAAGGCTTCATTCGACGACAACGTTTTTGCTTGAGAGAAAATTTGTTGTTTTTATTTAGTTTTAATTGCGTAAGGGAGAGAAATTAAAAAAAAATTTAAATTTGGGGTTTTTTCATTTGAATTTTTTTTAATCATACAAAAAATTTGTTGTCAATTAACAACGCAAAAATTGTGTTAAAACAAATTAAATTGTGTCAAGAAATAATCCTTATTTTTATTTTCAACGACACAATTTACCTCACTCCACCACTTTTTTTATTTTCAACGACATAATGTCTTGATTAGTAATGTCATTAAAACCCATTTTTCTAGTAATCATCGTCATGATCGTATTCTGGATCTACTTGCTCTTCATCTTCTTGTATGGAGGAAGATGTTGATTTTGATGATGAGGATGCATTTACTACTGTTGGTAATAACTTTTGAAAATCTACATCAGTTGTGGCCTGAGCAAGTGTTGCAAGAAGCTTCGATTTGTCATTTAGAAACTCGATGTTCTTTTCTTTGATCAAGATCTTGTAGATAATCGTTCTTTATGAACCATTATTTCATGTGCTTGATAGTGGCACATTCAAAATTTGTATTTTTTCCACCATTTGATATTGAGATTTTTAACCAACATTTTGTATTGAAGATATAATGTTGTATTGAAGCTCGAAGAAAATATCTATAGAAATTGAAAATAAAAGAGGAAACTCATCAAATTATGAAACGGGTTCTTTTGAATTTTTCTTGAAAAAAAGAAATAGGATTCTTGAATGGGTGTTGGCAGAATATTTTATGTGAGACCAAAATTATTCCACCATTGAATGAAACCATAAAGGAAAATTGATTTTGTAAGTGTTTTGACAGAAAATTAAATGAACCATGAATGGTTCCTATTTGAAAACCAAAATACTCTAAACCAAGCTTTGATGTAATCTTGGCAAGAGATTTTTCTGTAAAAATTTCTTGATTCCAATGGGTTGGATTTATAGCTTTGAAAATTTTTAATTTTGAATATGCAATTTTTGAAGTATCGTTTTTGTTCGAAAACATGAGTTATTTTTACAGACTTAGTGTCTACTAGAATAAACTCGTAGAATTTTCTTGTTTTTCTAAGGTCTTTGAGAAGGAAATTAAAGCCCTCAGGGAAGATTTTTGAAATAGTCTCATCTAGGGTGAGACTTTGATATTCAGGCTAATCTGTGATAGAATCATAGACCATAATGGATTTTTAAAAATAAAATTTGATATCGGATCGTGGCACGAACCGATTATCAGGAGTGACAACGTGAGAATAAGTAGTACGAGGAGGAGTAGAAGACTCCCTATTTGATGAAGGAGAGGCAGAAGGCCTCATTTAAACGACTCCACCGAAAGGACGAATAAGATTAGCATAAGGCCTAGGTGGAGTTGATGACTCTGTGGGAGATCCAATCTGTATATCGGATGATCTAGATCTAGATCGGGTTACCGTGGTAAGCCCTAAATCCATAACATATTGATCTGGACTCATTGGTGAGGGTGCATAGTTTGAAGAAGATGATGGGCGATTGCCCCTTGAAGAGGTCGAATTCACTCTTCCTTTAGCGCTTCCTCTTTTCAATCTCATTTTTCCTTGAGAGAATTTTTAAAAAGGAGAGAGAGTTTTGGTGTTAGAAACTGCCTTGAGAAATCGTCAGCTAATGGGTTTTGCTTTCACTTATAGGAAAAACTTCAAAATCAAAGCAAAGATAGTATGGCAAAATTTTGTTTTGAAACAAGATTTTTTACATCATTTTCTAACACGAATTTTTTTAGGCTCTTGAATCGGTTTTCATAACAAATTTTTTTATTGATTAATTCTCATGGGAATTTTCTTAACACCGAGAACTATTACAAATAATTATTTTTTCACCGTTGAGTAATTTTTGTGTGTATCTTTTCAAATTCCTACGTAGAATTGGATTATTGCTTCGGTCTTATCTAGACACTGTTTGAGGATTCCTCCATATTCTAAACCAGAGGCATCTGTTTCAACGATAAGGTTTGCTTTTGGGTTCATGAGACTAAGACAGGGTTGACCAAAGACTTAGTTTTTGAACAATTTGAGTGTGTTTGTTGGACCATGGTTTTTTACTTTTCTATAATCTTTGGTATAGTGGTTTGCAAATGAGCCTAAGGTGCTGAATGAAATCAGACACACAATTTAGACAGCCCAAAAACCTTTGAAGTTGGAATTTATCTAGAATTTGATCAGAAAAGTCTACATAAACTCAATTGACCTTTGAATGGGCTTGATTTTTTTCTAGGTATATTTCAAAGCCCAAAAATCTTATCTTTGTTTCAAATAATTGGACTTTTGGTAAAGAGACTACCATACCATTTCTTTTTATGATATCTATGAAAATATTGATATGTTTAAAATGCTTTTCTAAACTTGGAGAAAAGATTAAAACATCATCAATATAAACAATTGTAAAATCTTGAAAATCATTAAAAATATCATTCATGGTTTTTTTAAAAATTCTAATGGGGCCTTTTTTAGCGCAAAACGCATTACATTCCATTATATTGTCCAAATGGAACATTGAAAGCAGTTTTGTATTTATCTTTTTCAGAAATTTGAATTTGCCAAAATCTGAATTTCATATCAAAATTTAAAAATATTTTTACGTTTGAACTTTTTTTGAGTAAATCTTGTTTATTGGGAATTGGATATCTAATCCATTCCAAAACTTTGTTTAAAGGTTTATAGTTGATCACTAACCTTGGAACTCTACACTCTTTTTTACACTTATTGACACAATGTCCTTTCCTACACTTGTAACAAAAAACTTTCTTTTTTGATTTTTCTTTTTTGAATTTCCTTTTGCTGTTTTTCAACAGGTTTTTTTGTAACTTGAATACTTATGATACCTCTTGGGAGTATAAGGTTTGCTATACTTTCGGATTTTCTATAAAATATGGGTTTCATATTATAGTTTTTTGGACAAATTTTCCTTGAAGAAGAACCCGGTTCTTTGACTTTCTCAAATTCATATTAAGAACAAAAAGTCTTCATTTCTCTCTTATAAAGATTTGAATGCTTTTTAACTTTGGTTTGAATTTTTATCTCATTGCAGATATCTAGAACACACTCGATGATTTTAGAGGTTAATTGAACATAAGTAAGGTCTTCCCAAGGTATTTGCTCAAGGTACACTTTGTTGAGAGAGTTGTAAACTTGCTCTTCCATGAAGCTCGGAAGTCCATCAATGAACATTTCTTTCCAATGTTTGGCATTGCAATCCTTGAAGATGTAAATCCTGAATAAGAACATATCTTTGTACCTTCTAAAGTTTCCCATAGAGGAGCATTTTAGATTTTTTTATTATTTTTCTTTGGTTTTCTATATCAATGTCACTTCCTGGGCTGAAGTGCCTGTTGATTGTGTAGAGAAGAACTTCTATAGTGTTCACTCATTCTTCTTCTACTTCTTGAGTTACTGAAGTTCTGTCTTCAGTTTTAATCGTCTTTCTTATTCTTGTCCTATGATTTTTAATTGCTTCGCTTTGTTCATTAGTTAGGGCATGATCCCACCACATTTTGAGGCTTCCACTGAATCCATTGATTAGAAGCATAATAGCTTCTCCATTTGTATGACCATTGGATTCATAGGCCATGGAACAAGTTAACATATTATTCAATATGTCATAAATTTGATATCCTGGAGTTCCATCAATATTCCAAACATATATAGATTCTCCATTGAATTCTGTATTGATGGCATATCTTTGTCTTTGCTTTAGACCTTCTCCTAGAAATGAAGGTCGAGGATAGAAACTAATTTGATCTCTCCTATTAACAAATCTTTCAAAATTTATTCTGTTGATTTGTTTTTCTTCTTTGTTGAGTGAAAGATTTTCAAAATCTCCCATGAATTGAGTTGCATCTTCTTCATTAAGACATTTATAAAACTCTCACCCTTTAGGTTATTTAGGCATTTGTTAATTTCTTCAAAAAGTTTCTGTTTTTGAGTTTTGATTCTAACTTTTTCTAAGGGGCTATTATTGATAGAATTTAAAAATTTTGTTATATGTTGTAAATATTTTATCAAGTTTGCTATTTTTGACAATTCCCCAATAAGTAATAGTATAAATATGTAAGTTTTAATATAAATAATAAAGAGAAATTGTCCAAAATAGCAAATTTGACAAAATATTTACAATAATAGACATTGATAGACACTAATTGATAGAATCCAAAATTTTGCTATAGCTCGTAAATATTTTAATTTATTTTACTATTTTTAAAAATACCCCAATAATAAATATAGTTTAAAATATTTATGGTAAAAAAATATCTCAATTTTGTTTATATGTATTATTTAAAATTAATGATAAGGTCAAATCTGTCTATAAAATTAGCTAAATCTTACTAATAAAATTAAGTGAGAATCTAAGACATTTGTGTAAAATTGTAGCCAGATGAGGCATTTTCTCTAAAATTGTGTATTATAAAATTCTTTTGTTTGGTTGAGGTTTACATACAGGGTTGGATCTTAAATTTTAATATTGATGAACTTCTACCAATGTCTATCATTGTTAAAGTATGAAATTTTGATGTAATTTGTAAAAAAATGGATTCATTTTGCTATATTTGAATATATATGAAATATTAAGTTTATCAATATATACAACTAAAAATGTACATAAAATAAATTATGTTTATTCTACAATTAATATACTAATACTACTTAATATTTTCTTGGGCAAGTTATGGTCAATTTATACCCCGAACTAATAATTATATTGATTTAAACCCCAAATTAATAGTTATCAATTTAAATCCTGATTTTTTTTTAAAAAATGTCTTTTTAAGTACAACTTGGGGGGGGGGGGATTTAAACCCGAGACCTCTTGTCCTCGGAAACAAGATGCCAGTTAAATTAAGCTCATGTTGGCAAATCCTAAACTTTCACAAATGTATCAAATTAAATCCTAAAACTACATAATTATATCAATTTAAACTTTCATCTCTTGTAAGTGTATCCAAATAAAACATAAAAGAGGGTTCAAATTGATATAATCATGTAAACTCGAGTTTAAATTGACACATTTATAAAAGTTTAGAGTTTAAATTAATATAATTCTTAATTAGTTTGAAATTTAAATTGATATAATTATTAGTTTTGGGTGTAAATTATTAATGTGTAAGTTGATATTTTCTCTATTTTCTATATCAGCTGTAATGGATATACTTTAAATCTGATAACTGAGCTATCAAACTAATATACAAAGCTACTGAGTAGATAAGCTTTAATCTATTTTGTTGACTAGTTTTACAAATAAACCATTATTTCAATATTTAATTTATCAAATGTTATTTGAGTTTTCACTTTTAATCGTATTGACTTTTTGTATATCAACATCGTTATCATTTGATTAATATGTGCATTATAAGCCACAAGTAAAAATCAAATATTTTGCCCTATTCTTGCGATTCCTCAACCTAAGGTTGCAATCTATTACAATTTTCCAACAAACAAAAATTAAATTACAACCATACTATTAAATTTATATCTAACAACTTGTTACTTTCATTGATATTTCCACTTTGCATGGGTTCAATATCGACTTAAGTGGTTAATTAGAATATATTTCTAAAATAACGTGATTTTAACAAATATTGTCAAAAATAGGTTTGGAATGTGATTTTGGGCAAAGTCGTGGACCCCATCCACGACTTACGCCTCCCTTTTTCATTCATTATTTATATAATATATATTATGCATGAACCCCACGTCTTATTCTTTTTTATTATTTTATATATATACTAATTCTCATACCCTCAATTTCAAAAATATTTTTACTTACTAAAATTAATATCAACTTTTCAATTTTAATTTATTCTTTTTATTTTATTATTTATTCTTTTTATATATATATTAAATATTTCAATATTCAATTTTTCTTATTAAATTCACCTTTCATAATTTAATTTAATTATTTCTTAATCAAAATTATACATATATTTTTCTTTCCAATTTTTTTAAAAAACAAATATATTAACAAAAATATGTTATTAAAAAATATATTAAACAAATTAAAATAATAATAATAATAATTGAGTAAAATTAAAAGCTTACTCCAAAAATAATAATAACCATAACAATTTACATGATTTTTTTTTAGAAGTGAGCGAAAACAAAACAATAACTAAAATAAAATCTCCTCGATCAACAGCTTTGTGGTATTATAGAAATCTAAGGGAGAGTGCACGATGAACAGACTGATTGAGAGAGAGTAGATTTCAGAGGCCAAGCCAAAGATAACAAGGAATAGGCCATATCAGTATGTTGGATATGCCAACAACCCAAAAATAGTCATGTCTGAAGTGTTTACTAAGCCACCAATATCACAAATTCAAAACTATATGGCCCCTATATGCATTATATTACAGAAAGAAAGTTCACATATGTACATGCATATGTACAAAGAACAAGCTAACAGAATCATAGAGCTTAAAGCTGCTCATATTCATGCACATTATATCGTTTTTGAAAATTGAATTTCATACCATTTTCGGTTACCTTTCTCCAGTACTGCTTGGCTATGAACCTGTGATCTGCCACTTTCTGTTTACCCTTCTCACCATCCACATTCTTGTTTTTTAGCTTCTTCTGTTCAATTTGCAGTTGTTGCAGTTGTTGTGATGAATCTCCAACTTCTGAGAAGTTAACAGAGTTTTTCATCTTATCCTTCTTCGCTTTTGAATCAATCGAGCTTGTTGTTTCCTTACGTACATTTCTGACCTGATTACATTGCTGCTGCAGCTTTTGTGAAGCGTCTTTCTCAATCTTCAGATCATTTTGTGCTGTAATTACCTCTTTGGCATACACAGACTTTGGCTTAAATTGCAACTTGTATGATGTGTCTTTAGGGCATGAAATGAAAGGGGCAACTTTCAGATTATCCCCAATCTTCGCATTTTGAGATGTTTTCTCCATGCACAGTGACTCCTGATTTGATTGAAACTGCAATCCATGTGAAGACCATTCACTTGTTGACATGATTTCAGCAACTCGGATCTTATCCATTTTCGCCGTACCATTTTGAGATACTGTTTCCATCTCGAGCTTGGATTTAAACTGCAATCCTTGTGAAGACTCATTTGCTATAGACATGCTACTGCTATTAGCCAGTTTCATCTTATCCGTTGTCTTTGTACCATTTCGGGATTGTGTTTCCTTCCATATTGACTTGAGCTTAGGTTGAAACTTCAACTCTTTCGAAGATCCAATAACTATTGACATGTCCTTAGAATCTTTCATACTATCCCTTGTCGCCGTATCATTTTGTGATATTGTTTCAAACTCAAGCTTACATTGAAACTGCAATCCTTGCGAAGGCTCTTCAGCTGTAGACAAGTTATCAGCCAGTTCCACCTTATCCTTTGTCATTGTATTATATTGGGATGTTGTTACCTTCCATACTGACTTTATCTTAGATTGAAACTTCAATCCTTGGGAAGACCCTTTAGTTGTTGACATGTTATCAGCAACTTTCATCTTACCCCTTATCGTGGTATCAATCTGTGATACTGTTTTGAACTCAAGCTTAGATTGAAACTGCAATCCTAGTGAAGACATGTCATCAGCCACTTTCATCCTTTCCTTTGACTTGGTATCATTTTGGGATGTCGTTTCCTTCCACACTGACTTGAGCTTAGGTTGAAACATTGAACCACGCGTAGACCCTTTAGCTGTTGATATGTTATTAGCAACTTTCATCTTATCCTTAGTCTTTGTATCACTTTGAGATGTTTCCTTGTGTACTGAGACTGATACAAGCTTTGGTTGAAGCTGCAACCCTGGTGAATAAGACCCTTCATTTTTGGATATGGTTAGTTCTTCCCCTTGCAACATTTTTTTCTCAGAGAGACCTAAAGTCCTGAGGAATAAATATTTTTCATCAATGGAGTCGAAGGACTTGACAAATCTCATCATGGAACAAAATTTTTGAAGGTGGTGATAGTGAAGGGCACCTTTCCATAGAAACAGATGCCATGCCTCTTTGATATGTTTGCATTTCTTAATGAGATCAACATTATCATATTTCCTCCAGCTGAAGATCCCTTGCAACCCCGTGTTGAAAAGATTTGCCGCAGTGCAGACATCAAAGAATTTCAAGAAACATCTGCCCATTGAATATGCCACGACTGCTAATTTGTAGCATTTAGCCAACATATAATAATCACCAGCATCCTCTAACCTTGCTTCCCCACATTTTGTTAAATATGTATACGCTACAACAATAACAGACATTAGTAAGACAATTTAAGATGGGCCTTCCACTTTAAAAGCCACACATCATATCACCAAAATGTCCTTTTAAAGTATCCTACCAATTGTAATATTATCTCTTCCTTACCCATCTAGGCCTATTGGATTTCTCATTATGATACTTGAACAGTCTTAGATTTAAAACAAGCTCAAATTCATGTATGAAACTTTGAAATTATCGAAGTTGTGAACCTGCTGTTTTATATTCTTTTAACTCAATGTAGCACTTGGCAGCAATCTCAACACGATCCAAAGAAATATAAATTTCAGCAGCTTCTCGAAGGGCATTACGAGCTATTTGAGGATTTGCAGTTGCACAAAAAGAAGCAGCCCTGGCCCATTCACTTCTACGTCTGTCTTCAGCCCTTTCAAAACACAAAGATGCTGCCCCATAAACACCCTCTGAAAAGAACTGCCATCATAATGTATAAAATGATAAGCAGAAAATATGAAAAGAAAATAACTTGAACAGACTTAAGGATAGAATCTATCTGGCAGTTAATATCCTAACAATCTGTAAGGTATCTCCTTACTAACTTTAGTATTACTTAGAAAAAGGGTGTCAGAGGGCTACAAAATACCTTGAGTACAAAGAGCTTACCTCTCTTTCTCCAAACTTGATGTATTTAGTTTGTACTCACTGTTTAGTTCTGTTAATCTTGACGTGATAAAATGGATGGAATTTTTCTTAAGAAATAATCTTTTAGAATAGGAATTAACGAATGAATTCATTATGTAGTTTGTTGCAAAGTTTTATGCCCAACTATATCCCTGACCAAAGATTGGAGAATCTAGGGGGCATAAAAAAATATTCCAGCAAGTCTATTTTTAAACAA
>JBBPDI010000032.1:7035026-7045895 GCA_037974545.1 Cucumis variabilis | reverse complement strand
TCCTTCTTGTCTCGGAAGATGTCCTTCACATTCTTAAGATATTCTAGGGCATCATTCGTCGTTAGTTTTTGCAAACTCCCACCTCCTACCGTCTGGCTCTGCACAGTTCTTCATTTACAAAGCGACATACAGAAAAGTAGAAAGATCTGTTAATTACGATGATCTATAGAACTCGCTGCTGAACCAGTCTCAAGATAAAATATTGGACAAACAAGCGCCTCTCATCAATTAATTTCGAAAAACCATCTGTCCTGATCATACTATTTGAATGAATAGATTCGTTAAATGGGAATCATCAAGCATAAATCAAATATGTTTTGCATCTAAGTTACGAAAAAAAAAAAAAAAAACTGTCAGAACTCATAAGATTGTTCAAGGAGAAAACGAAGTAAAAGGACAAAAAGCAAACTCAACACGCAGAAGTCTAATCCCTTGAAAAAGAAACAAAGAAATCAATACTTGTGCAGAAAATTGAAAAACTGATAAACCAAATACATTAAACATATCAAAGATAAACATACGATTCTCCTCTAGAGGGAAATACAGGACGCTGGAGCTGTGATTCCATGTTTACATCTTCTCTAGACCTCTTCATCGCTGGAGCTAAGTATTTGTTGTGAGATAACAAATCATGCCCCAAGTTGGATTAGAACCAAAATCGTAGACGTCACACTCGTTGGTTCAAAGAAGAGCGGCAAAGAAGAAGCAGATCTAAACAACAGAATGAAGGGAAAAAGTTAGAAAAGTACAAAGGAGAAACGATTGGGAAGCTGTAGATGGATCACCAAGAGATTAACAAAATGGTAAAACAAAAAAGATTGAATGTTGATGGGAAGGATGATAAAGTTATAGAAGGAGAAGATAAAGGATTACGTGAAGAAAATTTGAGATGGATCGCAGAGTTTGTGTAAATGAGCCAGAGTTTGTGCAGTACCAAAGTTTCTGAAGGAAACGCAATGAAGAAGGAAGGAAACTGAAGAAGAAGAAGAAGAAGAAGAAGAAGGAAGAAGGAAGGAAGCTTTTTGAAGATTATGTGATTTTCTAACAACCTTAGGTGAAGAAACTATTATACTTTAAACCCGAAAACTACTTTCATCTATTGTTTTTTTTCTTTTCTTTTTTTCAAAGGAAAATAAATATTTATACCTCTCTATATTCCATTTCAAAAACTAAATTTAAGATATACAGAAAGTAAAATTGAAAAATTTTAATATTCATAAAAATAATACTTATCAGCTTTAAAGTGACACATAAATTAAAAAAACGATAATTGGTATAATGTTGGTAAATTAAAAAAACTTTTAAACAGACTATTCTCAAAATTTATCAAATGTTTGAAAACAATGAATTACTAGAAAGTACGGATAGATTGATGACATGACGCAAGGGGTAGCATCACTTCTCCCTCCGCCCTCCCATTTCATGTTCTGTTCCTCTAAAATTTTCAACTAAATTTGGGGCCGATCTTCCAAAAATTTCTCAATGACAATTTCTTTTTCCTCCATTTTCTTAAATCAATTCATTTAAATAACTAAATGTTAAAATGTTTTAATTAAATTGTTTAGGATTTAATTCTTTTAGAAAATTTGAAAAACAAGATATTCAATGAAAAAACATATTTTAATTTTTTGTTTTCGAAAGGGTGTTTTTATGTTTTCGTATATGTATATTTGTTTCTCATGGTAAAGATTTAGTTTAAGATGTGGTTAATCTTGATAGTATACGTTTTTAAGTCATACGGAGTTGTAGTTACTCGTGTTTGTTTAGTTGACAATAAGAATGTGCTATACATATGTATGTATTTAAAAGTTTATTGTAAATAATTAAACTGTTGAAAATATTTATAAAATATAATAAATTTCAGATTTTATATATTAATAAAATTTTATCAATATTTATTAATATAAATATTTTGATTTAAGTTGTAATGAATTGAATTTATATGTATCTTTAAATGTTTTTATTTTTATTTAAAATAATTTTACATTTTAAAATTTAAAATTGAAAATCTAGATATCTCAAATTTAGAAATGTAGATATAAAAACATTAAATGTAGTTTTATAAATTTATATTATTTAAAGGATAAAATTAGAAAATAAGTTTCAGATTATGTACCAACTTACCTCTAAAAAACACAAACATCGTATGGATTAGGTAGCAAATAGGTTCTAAGTTTTGCAATAAATTATCTTAGGTTGGATTCAAACAAGTTAACTATATTGACCACTAAATAATAAAATAATTTTAATATAATATTTATATAATAATGATAAGAAGAAGAAATAGAAAACAAAAGCAGAGGTGGTGGAGTAGAGATGGAGATTGTTTGCATAAACTTTTTTTCCAACTCAGTGCGGATCCAAAAATTTTATATATGGAGATACTGGACACTATATAATAAACACGCTAAAAAAATATTTTAAAAACTATCACGACGTTTTACTGGTGCTCCAATAACATTAACTATATTTGTAGCAATAAAGAAATACCGAAAATTTCCACATGATTTTTTGTAATGCAAATATGTGAATTTAAAATTATCATCGAAAAAAGAAAGATTAATACCTTTTGCATTCCATGTTTTTGAGAGAGTAGTGGTTTAGATCACTTAATTTCCATATGATTTTTTGTAACTAGAGCTAGAAAATAAGTTAGGGTTTTATCTCTGGTGAGTTTTATTTTTCTCTTTTTAAAAGAATATCTTCTTTTTAGAAAATTAAATTATCTTCCTCCTTTTGGGAAATCATTGAAATTTTGGAAGAAATTTGATATTTGAGAAAATAAAATTATTGATATTTGAGGAAAAAAAATTATTGATGTTTGGAATAAAAACTATTTCGTGACAATTTATGAATAAGTTTGATATTTGAGAAAAGAAAATTATTGATATTTAGAATAAAAACTATTTCATAAAAATAATTGTAGCAAGATTTTAACACGACGGAAACAAAAATTAGTGAAAATAAGTTTAATCCATACGAATTGACATACTTTCTGTTTGTGCTGTATTATTGAAAGTAAATTTGTGCCGTTTCTTTTAAATAAATTGGATCATTTTAAAACATTTATAAATTTAATTGAATAAAATAATTAAAAGTTCTTTTATTTTTATTTTATTTTTTTGAAAGTGAGATTACTCCGTAAGAATTGACATACTTTCTAACCTGGAGGAGAGGTTCAATATTATTATTTTAAAAAACTATTGATTACTAACTAATAACACTTTCTATAAATATACAATTACATTAATTTAGTATAATCTTATAAAGGAAAAGATCAATTTTTACTAAAAGAAAAATATTTTATCTTGTATCAATTTTTATTTTAAACTTTTTATCCATTCACATTTGACCCTAACTTAGTTCAATCTTATGATTGTTACCATCGATTCAATATTCATCAATTATAATTAGAAAAGAAAAAAAGTTAGGAAAAAACCTCAGTTTCAACGTTTTTACAATTTTAAATTTGTTACCTCCACAAATTAATAAATGAGTAGTTTTATTAATCAAAACTCATAAATTATAACAAAATATAATTCTATTGTGTTATTCTTTGAAATCTTGTATTAATGGAAAGTATATTAGAATACTTTTTTATTATCAAGTATTGAAAATAGGTTTGAGTCAAAACTATCGAATGATTTTGGGCAAAGTCGTGGACTCCATCACGATTTTAGTGATGTGTCAGTGTGGGTCCCACACCTTCTTTTTTTCATTCATTATTTATATATAACATATATTACGTATGGGTCCCACGCCTTTTTTTTAATTATTTTATAGGAAAATTTTTAAAAGTAATAGATTTTATAAAATATTTACAACCTATAGCAAATTCTATCACTAATAGTCATTGATATTCTATAGTGATAAAATACTATCAGTGATAAAATTCAAAAATTTACTATATCTTGTAAATATTTTAATTTATTTTGCTATTTTTTAAAAAGGCCCATATTTTATATATATACTAATTTCCATACCATCAATTTTAAAATATATTTACTTATTAAAATTAATATCAACTTTTCAATTTTAATTTATTCTTTTTCTCATTTTTTTAAAACTTTTTTTAAATTTTTTTATTTATTAAATATCTCGATATTCAAATTTCTTATTAAATTCATATTTCCTAATTTAATTAGATTATTTCTTAATCAAAATTATACATATATATATATATATATTTAATTTTTTAAAAAATACATATATATACAAAAATATGTTCTTAAAATTATATTAAAAAAATTAAAATAGTAATAATAATAGTTGAGAGAAATTAAAGCTTACTCCAAAAATAATAACAATAACAACAATAACAATAATAATCATATCAATTGACATGTATTTTTTTAAAATGGAGAGTATTTGAACAATTAGTATATATATTTTCAATTGTTATTATTCTTATTGTTATTATTTTTGGGATAAACTTCAACTTCTTTCAATTATTATTATTACTATTTTAATTTGTTTAATATATTTTTTAATAATATATTTTGTTAATATATGTATCTTTAAAAAATAAAAAAATATATGTATAATTTTGATTAAGAAATGATCAAATTAAATTATGAAAGGTGAATTTAATAGGAAAATTTTAATATTGAGCTATTTAATATAAAAAAGAATAAAAAAATAAAAATAGAATAAATTAAAATTGAAACGTTGTTATTAATTTTAATAAGTAAAGATATTTTTAGAATCGAGAGTTATGTGAATTAATATATATATAAAATAATGATAATGAATAAGGCATAGGGCCCACGTATAATATATATTATATATAAATAATGAATGAAAAAAGAGGTGTGGGGCCCACACGACCACCTCACCGAAGTCGTGGACTTTGCCCAAAATCACCTATTTTTGTCAATAGTTTTGGCCTAAACCTGACAATACTTTTTTAAATCACGTTATTTAAAAAAAAGGTCCACATTGGATTGCTTAAAGTGAAAAAAAAGAAAAAAAAAAAAAAAAACTTCTTCATCTTCTTCACTAAGATAACCCTTTGTTGCATGTCTTAGGAAAATCTCTTTGTCAAATGACAAATTTTTCCCATGAAGGTTGAATTGGTTTCAACCTCAATTTTAGGTAAGTTAAGTTGAGAGAATTTATGGATGAAAGTCAATTGTTAATTTTATTAATTAAGATATTGAAATTTCTTTTTATGATTAAGATTGAATTAATTGGAGAATTTTTACTATCAACGAAGGAATATTTTTAGTTAATCTCAGGTAAGAGATTGTACTATTAGACCTTCGAAAATAATATTAAGAGCTTCCATGTATTTTCTATTATACATTGATGTAGCTAAGATGCATAATGTGATTGATATGGATGAATGAGATGTTATGATCAATATGTTATGATTGATATGATTGATATGTTATGAATAATATATTTATGATGCATGAAATATTAATCACATGATAAGGACGTTATGATTGATATTCATGTCATGTTATAATGTTATGATGTTTATGATATGCTACATACTATGGATGGGTGTCCTATTAACTTTGTTTATTAGGGTCGTACCCATATGGGTGTCCTTCAGGATCACCACCTTTTTTATGGCTGTGTGTGTTCGATGGGACCACCATTCTGTCATCATAACTTTTACGAGTGATTCGACAGGGTCACTTACAACTCAATTCTCTCAGGTGTTCCCTTCGAGTTCACTGAGAGCCCAGATGTATCCCGATGGGATCACTGGATAGTATGTGTTCAAGAGCATGATAGTTTTGGGGTACTTCCTTATAGAACCGTAATTGGAAGTTAACAAACACCTAGCTCAACTAGTAGTGGGTCTCTTACTGAGTATATGTTTATACTCATCATTTTCTATGTTTAACATTTTAGGCAAATGCAAAGATAAAAGAAAGTTATTGAGTGACATGAAGGATCCGTGACATACCATATGGGGACACAATTTTGTTTCCGCTTTTCATTGTTCGTTTTTAGTGTTTTGAGCTTAAACATTTTTATCTATTTATTTTTACTATCTTTAAAATTGTAAAACCAGTTCACAACATGTTTTCATAATATTTTTAATGAGAATTTTGTTTTCCTCATTTCAAGAAATTGTAAAATTGTTATATATCTGTAAGGTAATGATCTCAAATTAATATAAAGAGTTGGATCGTTACAAAGGTTGCCACCGCTTACACTACTGAGAAAAACTGATGATACCAACCCAAAATCCAACTGAGGAGGAAATTTGAAATCATGCTGCATGGACACAATCAAACTTTATATGTAAGAATCTAATTATGAATGGACTTACTGATGAGTTAAACGATTATTACAGTACCATGTCTACCGTGAAAGAAGTTTGGGATGCGTTACATAAGAAATATGACATTAAAGAAGCCATATCCAAGAAGTATGCGATGAGTCGATATTTGCGATATCAAATGACTAATGATAGATATGTGGAGGCCCAATCACACGAATTGTAAAAGATAGCACACAAAATAATTAGTGATAAGTATGCCACTAAATGAACAATTTCAAATTGTTATTATTGACAAGTTATATTCATTGTGGAAGGACTTTAAGAATACTCTAAGACACAAGCCGAAGAAGTTCTCATTGGTGATTCACCCAATTGATGCTTGAGGAGGAGGCTCAAAAGCATGACCAAAAGCAGGAGGTGAACACTATCCCCAGAAAGAAGTCCACTATTGTTCTAAAGCCAGACCTGAAATTGAAAGAAAACAAGATGAAAGTTCAGAATAGAGGTCCCAACAACCAGAAGAATTCTTAGAACCTCAGTCCAAAAGTACGGTACATATTGTGTGTTGTAATTGTACTAAACACGGACACTTAGCTAGAAACTGTAGAAACGGGAATCATCTTGCTGCGTAGGCAAACTTGATAGAAGAGGACTTAGTAGCTATGCCATAGAAATAGATGTGATCGGGGGTCTAAAGGTTGGTGGCTAGACACTGGTGCATCACGCCATGTCTGTTATGACCTTAGTTTATTAAAAAAAAAATATAACAACACTAAGGATAAGAGTATTCTTATGGAGGATCACCACACAACCAAAGTAGTTGGCATTGGAGAAGTGGAACTAAAGTTCACATCTGGCAAGACATTCATTCTGAAGGAAGTTCTGCACACTCCTGAAATTCAAAAGAACCTGGTCTCGATTATCTCCTCAACAAAGTGGGCTTCACTCAGACAATAGGATCAGATCTCTTTATTTTAACTAAAAACAATGTATTTGTGAGAAAGAGATATGCATGACATGTTTAAACTAAACTTGGAAATGAATAAGAAATTGTCTTTTGCTTACATGTTGTCTTCTTTTAATATTTGGCATGCTAGGCTTTGTCATGTAAATAAAAGATTAATTAGCAACATGAGTAGGTTAAACCTCATTCCTAAATTATCTTTGCATATGCACATGTTGTAATCAAAACTAAGATAACTAAAACTTTGCATAAATTTGTAACTAGGGTAATTAAGCCTTTAGAATTAATTTATTTTGATTTATGTGAATTTGATGACATGTTAACTAGGAATAGTAAAAAGTATTTTATAACCTTTATAGATGAATGTTTTAACTTTACTTTTATATAGGTAGGATATGCATCTTTTATCGCGTAATCCTAGACTAGATGCCCATTATTATTTGCAGAATTAGAGCATAACATGATATATTTACGAATGGATTTTGCATAGCATAACAACCAATAACAAATATCAATGCAAAGTTCAAGTGTAAATGCTTCTGTAAGATCAACCAATAAATGAAAACTCATCTTATAATCAACTCATATTCAATAAAATGTATCCCCTTTGTTCTATATATTTTCTATAAACAACGTTATTAATTATTCCAATATCTATAATCAGACCTTTCAATTGTCCTCCCACACATTCTTTCTCATTCTCTTTTCCATTCACCTCCAAAGCAAACAAATATAGGAGACATCCTAGAAAACACATGAATTTGAATAGCAAAAAAAGTTGATAAAAACTGTCAAATTTCTCGAGAATAAACCTTAATCTTAGTGCATCCATCTCGCCTAAGATTCATTGAAAACTAATCAATCAGAGAAAATATATAAGTACCTCAGATGAGATTACTGCATTTACCCCAAGATTACATAAACAATCACGCAAACCACTTTTTTTTGGTCAATAGCATACATTTAAGAGACCAAACATATCTAAGAAAGTAAGATAGACATATTTTACCTTCTTTTCCTCGATTTCACGTGAATATGAAGTTTATAGGGTTTCTACACTATTGGGACAAAATGTTGGGAAAGGTTTTGTTACACAAAACTTCTTCAGCAGACAGCAAGCCAATCGGTTGGTTTCTATAACAATATTAAAATAATCATTATGATATAATATATGAGAGTATGATAGTAAATTTAAATTTTTAATTACCAATGAAACGTATCTCGACCGAGAAGGCCCAAGAAAACCCATTCCAACGAGTACTATTCCTAAGAGTGTGTTAGGTTTAAAAATTTCAAGTGGTTATGTTTTAAATAAGTCATTTTGATTGAATTAGTTGATAAGCAACTAAAAATCATAGTCGGAAGAAGGTTGAAAGATGGGAAAACTGGGCATTAGCTTAGTATGATCCATATTAAGTTTGGTATTTAGAGTCTTCAAAACAGATTACAGTTTTATAGCATGGCACAATTTCTCCTCAGGATTGCAATTCATCCAAAGTACTATGAGATTCTGGATCTTCAAAATACATTTTCGTCAAACAGCAACAAAGGTTGGGAAATTTGGATGTTAGAGGTGGATAGAAAATGAATAATTTATAGGGATTAATGGTGACTGATGGGACTCCATACATATCTAAACTTGAAATCAGACAATAGAGTGAGTGATTAGATACATACAGCCTTATGAAAGGGCATGCATTTTGCTCATCTATGTGGGTAAATAAGGAAAACAAAAGTGGCGACTCAAATTCATCTCAACTTCAGAACAGTGATGATATTATTCTTAGTTCATCTCAAGTTCGGAGCAGTGATTCATGATATTGTTCTTTGGTAATTATATCGAAGAACAATTTTAGAAATAATATTTAAATGCATATTGATACTTAAAGAAAATTACAAATACAATTAAATAAGTAAACTTTAGTTTATCAATATTTGCAATATAGTTTATCAAAACTTCTATCATTTATAAACACAAATTTTGCTAAAACTTCTATTGTTTATAAATATTTTAATACTTTGAATCTACTTATATATTTACGATTGTCCCTTGTTCTTTTCCACCAAAAATAGTGTCTAAAGATGTTGATCAATTCAATAAAAATTTAGAGACCTACAAAACAACACAGTAGATACCATCTTCAAAATTTAAAAGCCATATGTAATTTAAATCTTAAAACTATACAATTTTCGGCAGACAAACTCTTCCAATTACATTTTAATTTTTTTTAGCTTCCTTAACGACGGGATAATTCAAAGTCAATTTTGATAATAATAATAAATAAAATCTTAGCACTACAATTACTAACCAACCTCAATATAACTAAATAGATCAAAGCATCACACATTTGATAGAAAAGTTAGATGTCGAATCTTTACTATCTCATTGTCTTGAGGTAAATTCAATTAACTCATCCAAATATTTTCAACCTATGAATCTACCATTATATTGAGAGATCACTACAATATCATGGAACTACTAGAACAGAATGGAACTTCAAAATATTCCCATCAGCCCCTGCGTCCTTTTAATGGGAATTGCTGTAGACTTCATCATCCCCCATTCAATACATCATCCACAGTTAGTATATTAAAAAAAAAAAAAAGAAAAATAAAAGGAGAAAAGTCTGATTTCATTTCTTGAACCCGAACTGAAGACCTTTGTCCTGAACTAGAGGTGTGAACTATGCTCTTGATCTTTGGGATACAGGTTTTAAACATGACGTCGTATTCATCATCCTTCAACCATTGTTTTGGCAGCATCAATCAGTGCTGGCCTAAATTCAATTGAAGCTCTACCAAGAACTGTGAAACCTTCCCCATCTTCCACATCCACGTCAGCTCCATGTCTTATTAGAAGAAGAGCAACCTGTCAGACACATAAGCATTTGTAAACAGATTCCCTTCAGCCTAAAGTAACTACTGCATTAAATCAAACCAGAGCTAATAACAAAACTATAACTAAACATAGCCCAAAGATTAAAGATGTATTTAACCTTTTCTAACATTTAAAGACTCAATATAGAAACATTTACAAACGATGAGAAATAAAGTGGGAATCAAGAATGAAATCTGTAATTTATTTAACTTTAAACAAATAACAATAATAAAGGAAGACAATATAAAGGAATTGCTGCATAACATATTTTCCCCAGAGTACCAATACGTGGCTTTAGAAACTTCTCTATAATAAAAGATAACAGTCAAGTCAAATAGTGTTAAAATAATTGTACGTCCAGGTTTTAGCTTGAGTACGAGTTGAAATTGCTAAATACTTACACCCGAACAACTAACAACGCCTCTTCTGTAGAAAATTGGATTCGACAAGTGGAAATGGGAATTTGAACTTTTGACCTCTAAGTTGAGAACATATGCCTTGACTAGCTGAACTAGACTCAGGTTGGCACCGCTTATATTAAACTAGAATTAATTGCCTCATTCGTTCATTGATAAGACAATTTTCAGCCAGACAAAGATGTCATACACAACCAACGTGTGGTGGAACAGATGATAGAAACAAACTTATCTAACTAACACAAAACTAAAAACATATTAAGGGTTGAGGAGACAAAGAAAATCATCGGAGGCAAAATAACCTCTTTGTTTTGGCAAACTACTGCGTTCATGAGAGGTGTTTGGCCAGCTTTATCAGTAGCATCAACTT
>JBBPDI010000032.1:6995765-7013328 GCA_037974545.1 Cucumis variabilis | reverse complement strand
AGATACAAAGAGTTCCATCGGAGCGGAGAGGCATGAGATGGGGGAAGGCGGCGGTGTTGGGTTGTTCATCGGCGGTGGCGGAATCATGGATTCTGAGATGAGGAGTAAGGGAAAAACCCAACCAATTACTCATAACTATTATTAATATTAATAATAATTGTGAGATGGGGTTTTAAATGGTGGAGAAGGGTGTGGGTTGGAGTTTTGGAAAGCAGAGAGGAGGAAGACATAAAAAATCGTGATAATGGGAGGGGACATTGGTATTTATCTGTTTATTTATGGGGATTTGGATTTTGGGGGCATTGGGGGATGTATTTTTATTTATTTATTTTTTTAACAAACTAGGATGACAAAATTAAATTTTATTTTCAAATGAATAAATAAAAATAGAGAGAAAAAAAGAAAAAGGAAAGGTGTGTGTGTGTGTGTGTTTCTGCTCTGTTGCTCTTCCTCGTCTTTATATTCTCAGCTCTGTTTCTGTGTTCTGCAATTGAAAGGCAAAACCCATTGGAATTCGTACCTCTTTTCTTTTATTTTATTTCTCTCTTTCACGGCTAAAACCCCACCATCCATAATCATTCTTTCCTCTTTTAAGTTTTCGTAAATTCACCCTAAATTACAACTTTACAACTACTTTTACCTAAAATCTCTCATATTACTCTTTTTCATTTTTTTCTACTAAATATTTCAAAACTAGACTTTCCTAAAATTATATTCTTTTAAAATAATGTTTGAAATTATATTATTTTTAAACTTTGGATTTTTTTTGAATAGTTATATACATCAATCTAATATTACTCAATATGCATAACGCATAATTTTAATATCAAAATCAAAACCATAGATCTATTAATAATACATTTCTTAATAATTTTTCTATCCTAACATCATACATCAATATTAAATAAAAATAAATTTACAAATTGATGAACGAATTTACAAATTGATGAACGATTATACTTTTTCTTCAAATTGACGATGATTCTTATTTTTCTTTTTTTATATTACTCCAACCCAATAAAACTACATTTAAATGAAAATAAATTTACAAATTGAGGAACGATTATACTTTTTTTCAAATCGACGATGATTCTTCTTTTTCTTTTTTTATATTACTTCAACCCAATAAAACTATAATATATATATATATATATATATATATATATATATATTTAATGTTATGAGAAATTTAGTATAAATTATTAAAAACACACAAAAATAAAATATTAAGTACAATATACAACAAATTGTTTCGTTCTTTACGTCTTAATCTACCAAAGTTAGGGGCAATTGTATTGGGTGGCACAATACAAATATTATTTAGCAATATTAGCACTAAACTTTTTAATTTTGCAAATATAACAACTTTATAATTTTTGTTGATATTTTCTATTTTAATCTTTTTATTATTCAAAAAATGCTTTTCTTTAAATCTTCACTATTTTCTCTTCCTATTATGTTTCTTTTTTGGATCGTTCTTTTTCATTCTTTTTTTATTTTAATCGTTCCCTGTCACTTTTTCATTCTCTTTTTATTGTTCTTCCTCTTCGTGGTCTTCTCCGTTCTTCAATCTCCACCGTTCTTGGTTTCTCCTATTCGCTACGTCTCTTCTCCTCATCTTTTTCTTCCTCTTCTCCATCGTTCTTCTTCATGTATGTATTTCTTCCTATAAACTTTTCTAAAGCCCTTATATTTTTTCCTATATTTTGGTGTCCGAAATTGGTAAGGGACTTTGATCATCATCTTTTCTTTCTTTTTATGTGAATTGATCATAATCTATCCAAAATTAAGGCTACGATTTGTTCTTCCTCATTTCTTTTATTTGTTTCTCATCTTTTTTATCGAATGAGGCTTTGCAGTGTTTTGTTTTGTTTTTTTTTTTTAAAAAAAATTGGTATCGGTTTTTTACATCAGTGATTTGATGTATTTATATTATATGTATTAGTTGACTAATACATTTACTACATATTTTTTATTCTCTCAAAATAAATGCAGTTCGTTGTAGTTATGGTTAAGCGTGCAGTTATTGTATTTTATAGTGGTCAATGAGATGAGCAACAGTGCTATGTGGATTACAAAACAAATTGTGTTTTGGTTGATGAAGTGATATTATCATTTAATTCTTTTATGAACTTGATACGTACTAAAATTCAGGTTGAGTCATGTATTGAACTTCCAGTTTAGTTGCCTATAGGTAGTAATGGTGCTTAACATGTTTTTATGATTGTTGAAAATAAAGATGTGACTTGGTTCTTGACATTGGTTAAGGATCAATCTACCCAATATCCTTTAGTTGCTCATTTTGTAGATACAATTTTGGATGTGTCAATTGGTTCTTCTTCTTCCATAGTTGAGGCTGATTTAGGAGGTGAGTTAGCAATTTTTAGAGATGTTGATATTACTAATACTAATGATGAGTTGGCTTTTAAGGAGAAAGATTTGTTTTGTAGTAAAGAAATTTTGCAGTCATTTCGCTTTATAGATGTCAAGACAAATTTTTGAGTTTAAGACATTGAGATCTAATTCAAGATCTATTAAGTTGGGATGTAATGAAGATGCTTGTCTTTGGTTTGTTAGAGCATCACGTTATAAAAGAAGTGAATTATGGATGATTCGAAAATACGTTAGTGATTATAGTTGCTCAATGATTGTTCATTCTTCTCATAAGCAAGCATCTTCAGAATTTGTAAGTCAATGTATGATTGACTATTTGAGGTATAATTATTCTCATTCAACACCAAAAGATATCATTCACCATATGCCTATGAATTATGGAGTTTCTGTTAGTTATTATGAGGCTTGGAGAGTAAAAGTTATTGAAAGGAGATGCTGATGATTCTTATGCTTTGATTCCAAATTTCTTTTCAAAACTAAAAGAAATAAATCCAAGTTTGTTTTCTACCACTTAATTTAGTATATTGTTCAATTTATTTCGTTTTATACTATTGCCATTTTTTCATTCACTATTTTACTTGTATAGATAGCTAGTTGTTGTATATCAGTTTATTGATATACCTATTATGAAGTATACTTATTGTATGATGTACGCAATACTGATTATATGTTTTCATTCACTATTTTACTTGTATAGTTGGTATACTAGCTAGTTATTGTTTATTAGCTTACTGATATACCTATTATGAAGTTTACTTATTGTTTGATGTACGCACTTACTATTTAGTGCATCTATTAAATTGATTGTTCTATTTTGTTCCTTTTTTGTAGGTTCATTTACTGCATATGAAGTATATGCAAATGACCATTTCAAATATTGTTTCATGGTTATTGCATCATTAATTGAAGGTTAGAGATATTGTAGACCAAATATAGCAGTTGATGAGACATTTTTAAAGTGTAAGTATGGTGGAACATTGTTAACGACAACAACTATGAATGGTAATAGTAAAATTTTCCCTCTTGCATTTAGTATAGTAGATGCAGAGAATGATGCTTCTTGGAAATGATTTTTTGAACAATTAAAACTTTCTTTTGGATATCGAGAAGGATTAGTTATTATTTCTGATAAACATATAAGTATTTTGAAAGGTGTTTTAGATATGTTTCCATCGGTACAATATTGCTTTTGTGTATAACATCTTTTGAAGAGTGTCAAGTTGTCATTTCAAGACCCTTTAATTGAAAACATTTTTTGTCAATGTGTGTACTCTTATACAATAGATGATTTCGAGTTATATATGAAATAGATGGAGTCGATATACCCATCTATTAGAGGATATCTTATGAAAGTTGGTTTTGAGAGATGGTCTCACACATACTCTAGAAAAAGAAGATATCAAATAATGACAACAAATATTTGTGAAAGCTTGAATTCTAAGTTGAAGATTGACAGAGACTTATCGGTTGCATCCTTACTTGAGGCCATTAGAGAGTTTGTTCAACAATGGTTTTATGAGAGAAGAAAAGTAGCCTCATGTTCAAAGAATGTTTTGAGTTCTTGAGCTGAAGGACTAATAAGAAAGCTAGTTGATGAATCATGAAGCTTTATTGTAAGTATTGTGTTTTATATATTTCTTTATAATTGTGAATTATTGATATATTGTATTAAAGTGTAACGGTTATTTAACACACTGATAATATACCATAATTTTTTTATTTAGGTTCATCATGTGAGTGAAGTTGAATTTCAAGTAGTTGATGGAAGTAAGATTTTTTTAGTAAATCTGAATTATAATAGCTGCAGTTGTCTTTTTTGGGATTTGGAAGAAATTTCATGTGCTCATGCTCTTATTGTGATTCGTAGCCTTAATTTGAATCCTTATGCATTCATTTCACAGTATTATTATGCTAGTTTATTGCCTGTAACTTATTATGGTTTAGTTCATCCAATTGGCAACTATACTGATTGGAGTGTTGTGGAGGTGAATGACAATGTATTGACTCCAGTATTTAGACGTCCAGCTGGAAGGCCTCGAAAAAGAAGGATTCCTTTTATTGGTGAATTTAAAGAGCACAAAATGCAGCCGTTGTAAGAGAGTCGATCATAATATTAGGACTTGTACATTTGAACCCATTTGAACAATTTAATTGTTTTGAAATTTAGTAATTATCAATGATGTAGTATTTGAACAATTTACTTGTTTTGAAATTTAGCAATTATAAATGATGTATTAGCAGTTTTATTTTGGAATATTTTCTTCTCTACTTTAGTTTTTTATTATTCTTTTTTATTCTTAATTGAGATATTTATATGATTCAAGATAAGGTATATCACATATGAAAACAGATTCCAAAAGTGCAAACAGATTCTAAAAGAAAAGTAAAGAAAAGTTTATCAAGGTAACAAATCAAAACTCGGTGGTTCAAATGCAACATGTGGTTGTTGTGCCTTTTTGAGAGATTTATTCTTTTTGGCCAATTCCAAATCAATAGCTTTTGGTGTGAGTTTCAATTTCCTTTTTGGCCGCTCACGTTGCACTTTACATTTTTCATCATTGGTTGCAAGTTGTGAAGCTTTCCTTGCAAGTACTCAGTTTTCAATAACCTAAAAAATACAATTTTATTTATTAGTATTCTATAAAAGAAAATTAAATTTCTAAAAATATTACAGTTAAAAAATGATTTTACCACTTGTTTGCCTTTATCGTTCTTTTTCTTTATCCTCCCTTATTCATTTTGTTTGTGTTTTTCCTGTGTTATCACCCAAAATCCAACGTCATAACAATAAATCAACATGTATCAGCAAGTTTATGTACATAGAATAATAAGGTGTATTAGTCAGTAAACTTAAGCTTAGAAACATATTGTTTAGTTATAACCTCCATAATTTTGAGAATGTTTACAACTACTTTGAAGCTTGTTTCCAATAACTTCTTTCCATGTAACGCTCTTTCATTTGGTTGTTCTTCAGATTCTCCAATCTTTAAATAAAAGTATAAATATAGGTGAATAAGTTCAATGATATATCTAATATTATATTTTATCAAAATGTATATATACTAAATTACTTAAAGTTGGGCCTGTGCTTCTTTTGAAACTTCATTCATTTGTTTTTATTCATTTATCATTAATATTCTATGAAAGTATATTACAAGTTACTTATATTTTTTACTTCATTTTCTGTATTCATTGGCTGATCTTCTGCATTCACTTCTTGAGTTTCTATTTCTTTCTCATTTTTTTCAACATCTTCTTGATTCTTTTATGATTTATAAAAATGTATAAGTAAATTGAATAATTAATATATATAATAACAATAAAATTATTGTAGGTAAACTAAATGTATATTACTTGTTGATGAACTTATCAATATTCTTGATTGCTTGCTCTAGCTCTTCTCCATTCTCTTCTTGTTCAATTTCTTCTTTATTAATCTATAATATCAATAAATTAGTATCAAAAAATTATTTCTTTTATGACGTATATCAATATCATTTATATAACTTTTATGTTATATCGTTGATGTTGATATACCTTAAACAATAATAAATTTAACTCAGTTCAAAAGAAAAGTAATATATTTACCCCTACATCATCCAAGTTATGAATATTCATTCTTTCCTCAAGACGTTGCAAACTTAAAGTTGGAGCATGATTTTCATGGCACGATTCTTGTGATTGTTTTTCTGTTGGCATTCTTTCATTGATTATAGTGATTATGTTATTTAACAATTTCAATACCTTATTTTTTCCATTTTCTACGGTATTCTTCAAGCTTTCCAAGTCTTTCTTCAATGATTTTTTTGTCTCATCATTTACAGTTCCTTCTTCTTTATCACCTTTGTCACTCTGATCATCTTCTGTTTCTTCACTTCGTTCTTTCTCAACTTCATTTGGTGGGTCATTTAGGAAGAATTGAAAGTTTGAAGAGATTAAATCATCGCTAATTGGGCTGAAAGGGATAACTGTAAACTGCATTCTTAAAATAAAAGTTATATTAGTTGATACACTTCATATGAAGTTAACCAGGTACATAAACAAAGTGATATACCTGCAATGGAGTATATAACTGATTAGGACATAGAAGAAAAAGAACTTACGTCACTTGACTTGAAGTAATTCTGTTGTAGATATGTTCAAACAAGTTGTTGTTCTAATTTCCAATTTATGATTCTCGGGTTTTGATGTCCAATTCTTGTGGTGATCCTATTTAGACTTTCAAAAAGCTTTGGGATGATTTCTAATATACAACAAACCAAAATGTGTGGAAATCCTTGTAGTGAGAAATTGACTATCATGTCTTTTTCAGCTCTTCTAATATACTCAATTGTTAAATTAAAGGACAACCTACTGCATGGAAAATTTAGCAAAGTTTCCTCTTTATCTATCATTTTAAGATGTTTCCAATCTACTACATTATGAAGTTGTTTACAATTGATGAAACAGTCTAATATAAGAAGGTTTGCTAGTTTAACCATGAGTTAGTCACTAAGTCGAGCTATACGAAAGGCTTCAATGATTTTGTTTCTATCTAATGTATCAATATTACTGAAGCAGATAGTTCTCAATTCACTATTGAACTCCTCCTTGATATTTGAAGTTGTGGATTGTGGGAATGGTTGACAATTTAGTCCACTTATTAAATGAAATTCTCTCAATCCAAATTTTACTATATTACCCTCTAGATTGAAAAATTAAAGTGTCATCAGTTGATTGTTTAGAAATTCTTCTAATCAAATGAACTAACAATTGTCCAGGACACTTTTTAATTTGAATATCAAGAAGGTATCCAAATGGACCCTTCCTAAATGTTTCCATTTTCTTTTCAAACAACTTTTTGTCGATTGACTCTATTATTGTCAACTTTGAATAGTAAGAACTTTGTTTGCAAGGTTCTCTTCAGCATTAACGTGTTTAAGTAAATTAAAAATGATTAATTCAATCAAGTGTATCATTAAACCATAACAAGTAGTATATCTAGAGCACATAAAGTGTATCATGCTTAGTGCATCAAGTGTATTTAACTGATTAAGTGTATCAACAAAATATCAAGTGCATCAAACTAATAATATGTATCAGTGAAGTGTAGCAAGTGATTAAGAGTATTAAATATATCAAAAGTATCACCAAACCATAACAAGTGTATCAAAAATACATAAAGTGTATCATACTTAGTGCATTAAGTGTATTTAACTAATTAAGAGTGTCAACAAAATATCAAGTGTATCAATCTAATAATATGTATCAGTGAAGTTTAACAAGTGAATAAATGTAATAAATCTATCAAAAGTATCACCAAACCATAACAAGCGTATCAATAATACATAAAAGGTATCATGCTTAGTGCATCAAGTGTATTTAACTGATTAAGTGTACCAACAAAGTATCAAGTGTGTCAAAAATTTAACAAGTGTATCGTGTATTTAACTGATTGAGTGTATTAACAAAATATCAAGTGTATCAACAGTTTTAGAAGTGTATCAACATCATATCAAGTGTTTCAAACTAATAATATGTGTATGAGCAGTTTATCAATGAAACAAACAGAGTGTATCGACTGTATATAATGGTATATCAATAATTACCTCTTTCTTGGACGATGATCCTTTCTTCTTTATTTTTTTTTTGTCTTTTTCTACTTCTTGAACTTTCACCCTTTTCAAACTTCATTTTTCTTTTCGTCATTTTATCTTTTTCAATATTTCCCCTTTTTTGTTTGTAGTCAATAAAAAATATAAAATATCAATTTCAAAAAGTTGTTTGTATTCAACAGCAATATAAAATACTAGAAAAAGAAATTAAATAATGATTTCAGTTAAGTGAATAAAACTGTATAGAAGTATATGAGTTAGAAAAAGAAATCAAATAATGGTTTCAGTGAAGTGAATAAAAGTGTATGGAAGTCTCTGAAATACCTTGCCATTTCATGTATCAAGAAAATGGTCTCTGTGAAGTTTTTCGTATGAAGTTTGTTCGATTGGGTGGTTTTTGGTGTGCCCTAAATTTGGGGATGATGAAACAACGTGAGGGAAAAGAAATGTGTGAGGCAAGATGAAGAGTAGCTTCATAATTTCATATATTTAAAATGTGGCTTGGGCTTCCATTTTGCTATTTTTCGAAAAGTATAAATTGTGCTCTAGGCCTAATATTTTATAGGGATAGTTGCAAATTTAGCAATTAGATTCAAAATAATTAAGTAAAAAGCAACATTTTTAAAAAATTGCAAACATAGCAATTTTTTAAAAATGTTTCTATATTAAAATAAAAGATCCCACACAAATAGTGAAGTTTGTTACTAAGATTGGTCGACTGATTTTACTAAAGCTAAAATTGGAGCTTAACTTCTTATATGGTTAATATCTATTAATGAATATATGGGTCATATTTCTTAACAAAGATACGTTGTTGGCTTGGGAGATTTGGTTGTTATGTTGGTTAATATTTATTAATAAATTGATAGAGGCTTTTGTTTTGTCGGCACGTGTGACCTAAAAAACATAAGCTTGTAGTCATGTGGTTGAAGACAGAAGTGTGGACAAATGTGCAACAAAATTATGTGAAAGTCTTTTACAAAGTACTCAATTTATGTGGTGCGCTGTGTTGAACATTTTGTTTGTGATATTGTGAATCACTTGTTTAAGAAGATCAATGCAAGTTAGAGGGAGCCTAACATTGAAGATGACTCTCAGGAGTCTCTCACAGGGGAAGCCTCCACACTAAGATGCAAGGGTGAAGCATGAAGCATATGATCTAAGGGGAGTCTAGATCGAATTCCTTGTTCACACATGAAGTGGTTTAGGGGGAGCCTAAACGTTTATCTTGTAAAAGTCATATGATTCAAGATAGTTGATTCTTGATAAGTTATGTACTTGTGATTCTCTTCAATCTTTATAAAATGATCTTTTCAATCAGGCTAAAAGTTTCCTAGATGTAGATGTTATGTCATCTAACTGGGCTACCAAAGTTTGATGTGTTCTTTGTGCTTTATGTGTTTCTATAGATAAGCTTTTTGTTATAAACACATGGTACAACAAACAGTATAACAATAACTAATTGTGTGTTTTCTTTGTAACGTCCGAGATTAGGAGGGAATACATGAATGAACTGATACCACATCTGAATGAGAGAGATCCTGAGGACATGAAAGTAATGTTAAGAAATACTTAAAAGAGTTAAAAGTTAATACTAATACCAGCAAGGTGCACCTTTCTTTTCGGTGGCTCGATCATAGGAACATCAAAGTTAAACGTGCTTGACTTGGAGTAATTCTATGTTAGGTGACTTCTTGGAAATTTTCCTAGGATGCATGTGAGTGAGAACAAAGCATGCTGAAAGGACTCATGTTGGTTTGTGGGGATAACTTTCACTCTAATAAGCCTTTAAGGATAGTAAGGATGATGTCGCCAGGGTGCAGGGAATGCAGGGAAATGTCGGAGATCCGAATTCCAAATCGTGGTCCGAATCCTGGGCCTGGGGCGTTACATTCTTAGAGATAAAAAAGATTTGACAAAATACTTCTTACCCACAAACATCATCTCATCAACAAAACTTGCATTTCTACCTACCTTTTTCCCTAAGAAAAAATGTTTTCGATGAGCGTAAATATTTTGTGGCAAATTGACAAAAAGGAATATCTGGCCACGTAATAGTATGTTGGCAAATAATGTTTATTTCATTTTTCCCCATGCACAAAATGTCGTCAGGGCTTTAGAACTGCCAACATATTTATGGCAACACAAAAAAGTGGACAAAAACTATTTTAATTTGTTGCACATTTATTATTAATATTATATGTTTCTAGATTAATTTTTTAGATGCCTATTTTATAGCGTGAGGAAAAAGCCTTTCTCCCAACTATTAAAACTCCTTATGATGAATATGGACCGTGATCGAATAGAGTAAGATTGCAATTAAAGTAGATTGAGAATAATAATGATGATGAAGAAGAGGGAGAGGATAGAACACAAGGATTTTACGTGAAAAATCTCTAAACAATTTAGGGTAAAAGCCTTGAGCAATGATAGAAAAATTCACTATATAAAATGAGAGTTACAAATTTTCTTTCTTACTAAGGAATACAAATCTCTTTAATCATAATAAGAAGCTCTCTTTATTTTATATCTCACTCAAATTTTTGGAGATTTTGGGATGGTTTGACAACCATGGGTCCTCACCTATTTGTAGCCAAAAGATACTTGGCTGTCAAGCAAATCTAATGGCTCTAATTTATTCTTGATAGTTATGTATGATCCAATGACTCCAAATGTTTTAAGGATATGTGAAAGATCTAATGACCATAAATTAATCTTGGACAAAGTGTGAAATTTAATGATCCAAAAATTATCTTCAAGAAACTTCTTGAATCTTTAAGATTTTTTTTTTTTGATAATTATCCAACAATCTCCCACTTGAAGATTTGATTGATAATCAATCGCATCTCTATACCATTCTTTCTTCCTTGCCATGTTACTTATATTTCTGCTAGGCCATTTGAAGATTGATACCAAATGAACTTGTCAAGTTGACTGCCTTTGTCAAGAAATTCGCTAGGTTTTCTTTTGTATGATTTTATGCATATCTACTATTCTTTCCTCCATTTTCTCACGAATGAAAGTGGTACTACACTCGAATATGTTTGGTCTTGGCATGGAAAGCTGGATTCCTTGCAAGATACAAGGCACCTTGATTGTCACAAAACAAAGAGATTTTCTTATGTTCTTGCCTGAGCTTCTCCAATAGCATCCTTAATCATACCGCTTCTTTACTAGCTTGTGTAGTAGTAAGTATTCTGCTTCTGTTGTTGACTTAGCTTAAACTGACTGCAGTTTGGAAACCCAACTTACAGCACCGCTGGCAAGAGTAAACACATATTTGTTGGTGAATTTGATTTTATCAAGACCACCTGTATAATCGGAGTCAACATACCCTCTGACAACAAAGTCTGTTCCTCCACAACACAATGCAACATCTATGGATCCTTTGATGTATCTAAGGATCATTTTAATAACATTCCAATGCTCTTGACCAGGATTCACCATATATCGACTAACTACTCCTACTGTATGTGTAATGTCTGGTTTATTACATATCAAGGTGAACACTAAACTTCTCACTGCTAATGCATACATTACTCAAGACATCTCCATCCTCTATACTTCACTACTAAGGCTTACATTGGAGTGTATCTTGGAATTAACAGGAAGAAGGGTAGAAATAGGCTTACAATCTTGCATGTTGAAGAGTCACAAGACTTTCTTCTAGTAATTTTTTTTAGATAGCCAAACCTTTCTATTGTTTCTTTCTCACTGAATTTGAATCCCCAGAATCTTGTTTTTTAGTCCCAAGTCCTTTATTCCAAATTCCCTAGCCAAATGAACCTTCAATTCTTTGATATGATCTTTATTAGGGCCTCCTACCAACATGTCATCTATATATAATAGTAAGCAATGAATTCTTTTTGTCCAAACCTCTTAAAATATACACAAGGGTTTGCATTAAGTCTGTTGTGTCCAAGGCTCACAAAGAAGGAATTAAATCTCTTGTACCAATACCTCTGTGCCAGTTTGAAACTATATAGAACTTTTTTAATCTGCAAAGGAAGAATTTTATTTTCCCTTTACTTTAAAGCCTTTTGGTTGGAGCATATATATTTCTTCTTCAAGATCATCATGGAGAAATGTCGTTTTTACATCTAACTGTTTCAAGTGTAAGTCAAATGTAGCACATATTGCCAAAACTATTCTAATAGTAGTAAGTTGAACTACTGGAGAAAATATCTCATTGAAGTCAATACATTCTTTCTGAACATATCCCTTTACCACCAATCTTGCATGATACTGCTATACTTAGTCGTTATTATTGCGCTTTATCCTATACTCCCACTTCTTGTTTCCAATGGGCTTTCTCCCATGTGGTATGGTTACCAGTTCCCAAGTCTTGTTCTTATGAAAACCATATATTTCTTGTTGCATTGTTATCATCCATTGAGCAACATTTAAACTGGTCATTGCCTCTTAGAGAGTTAATGGCTCTCTATTGTCAATTAGAAGACAACATGCAACATTGCTCTCCATAATATGCTTAGATTGAAAACCTGGTGGTCTTGTTGTCCCACCAGATCAGTAAATTTCTAGTACTTGTTGCTCAACTGGTTCTTGGATCTCATGCATTAGCTAAGATTTAGAAGAGTCATCTATAGATTCTTTCTCCACATGTACTGTTCCAGTCTTTGAGGTTTCATTTACAGTGTTATCATCTACTACAAATTTCTTTTCTTACATAACATCCCTACTTATGATGACCTTGTGTACAATGGAATCCCACAAACGATACCCCTTCACACCATCATAATATCCCAAGAATAGATATCTTTTGGATTTTCAATCTCTTTTGGATTTTAATCTAACTTTATAGTTTCTTAAGCTTTGTACATTACGTACACTGAACTTCCAAATATATAGAGGTTTGAATAATTATCCGGCTTGTTATTCCACATATGCATTGGTGTCTTTAACTTAATTGTAGTTGTAAAGAACGATTAACTATATCACAAACGGTATTAATAACTTTTGCTCAAAAAGTTTTCTTTAAGCTTGTAGCTTCCAACATCATTATTGTTCTCTTTAACAAGGTTTTGTTCATCCGTTCTGCCACTCCATTTTGTTGAGGAGTGTAAGCAGTAGTGAATTATCTTTTAATGCCTTCATGATTACATAATTTCACAAACTCATTGCTTATATATTCTCCTCCATTATTTGTGTGCAAACACTTTATCTTTTTACCAGATTGAAGTTCCACTTGTGCTTTGGATGCTTTGAAGACAGAACACACATATACCTTCTTATTGATAGGATACACCTCAACACCTTCTGAAGTAATCATCTATAAAGGATGCAAATACCTTGCTCTTGCTAGAGATGTAACCAATGATTGTCATACATAAAAAAGAACCATTTATAAAATCAATTTACTTCTAGAACTTGATGTATTGAACTTTAATTTGTGTTGCTCAGTTGTAATACAATGCTCACAAAATGGTAGAGACACCTTAGTTAGCCCTAGGTGTAGATTTTGCTTTAATTTACAGAAACTTTTCACTACAAGAATTTTAATCTTTGCTGATGCAGAAAAACGTGGGCAGATCTGTAGAAAAACGTGGATAAGCTTCAGCCAACATTTTTTTTAGGGGACACGCTTCATGGCCAAAGCACCGTTGTCTTTTCCTTTGTCTACGTTATTAATGTTACGACGACAAAATTGCCCACGCCAATTAAAATCGTGGGCAGAATAGACATTTTTGTCCATGAAAAAAACATTAGTAGAAAGATCTTTTAACGGCGATCATAATCACGTCAGAAAAAATAGACTTTCTAACATGTTTGATTCATTGGCAGAAATTGTTTTTTCCAATAAAAAGATTTTTGTTGGCAAATAGAAAATTCTTTCCCACGCTAAATTTGTCAGTATACATATATATATTCATGTGTGAAATACTTTTTCTAAATAGAAATTTGATTGTTGGCCACAAATGATGTGTCGGTAGATAATATTTGTTTCTTTTTTGTCCATGCACAAAATGTCGCTAGAGCTTTCTAACTACCAACATATTACTATTCACACAAAAAATGTGGCAAAAACGATTTTAATATTTTTCACATTTATTATTAATATTATATGCTTTTATATTAATTTTCAAATATATAATGACTTTTTTGGCTATAACAAAATATATCGAACATTGCAACAAAAAATTTTAAAATGAAAATATTTTGAACCATTAATACTTTGTCAAAATATGACAAACCATAATTCTTTAGTGTGTCAAGGTACATGAGCTATATTATTAATTCTCATTTTGACATATCAAAATGAACAAAAAAAAATGTTAAATACACCAAAAAATGATTAGCTTAGTCAGAAAGTCTTTAAAAAAAATAGTCATTCCCGTTTCTTCAAACTACATAAACCTGAAAAAGGTACATTAAAATGAATAAGAAAACTCTAAAACTTAACTACTTGTTTCAAATTAATCAAGTATCAAAATAAATGAAATAAAATACATACTTTAAGATAAATTACCCATAAAGTGTAAATAAACATCCAAAAACAAATGACCTATGTACTTTAAGACAAAGAAAAAGTCTGATATATGTTTCAAACCATCCAAAAGCTAAAATAACGTCTGAAAAAGTGTCAGAATCGGTCGACCTACAAACAACTTAGTGTACTACCAAACTCAAAACCAACTACAACATACATAAAAGGTGTTAAGTGATGATTCAACAAAGCATCTACAAAGCTGAAAAGATGTCATATGCTTGGAAGTGAAGGTTCAAACAAGATGCAAATGGCCTAACTGTGACTTTTAAACCCAAACCCAACTAAAAAGACCCCCAAAAAATGTCTAAGTGACACTTCAACACTACAAAAACAGTTACATGCCCCATACGTGACTTTGAAACTAAAGTCACACATGGGGCATGTAACCCACACTTACATGACCCCAGAAAGTTAAATTTAATCCTTGTTCAGACTTGTTACCCAGTTTATGATGCCATATCATCGAGAACTTTTCACTCGAATAACTTGAAGCAATAGATGTATCCACATTCCTTCCTTTCATAAGTACTAGCACATCTTGGATTATCTTAAGATGCACCTTCTCAGCTACAACTTTGCAATCAAGATCATCAAGTTGACCTAATGAGAGCAAGTTCTTTTTTAGGCCTTCTACATGTTGCACTTGTTGAATCGTGTAGACAATATTATCATGGAACTTCAACTGAATAGTTCCAATGCTGACAATCTTTAAGGCATGATCATACAACTGAACATAGATCCTCCAGAGACAGATTTGTGATTATGGAACATTCTCAACGAGTGGTCATTTGATAACTGGCTCATGAGTAAAAGAACCATTCTTTTTCTACCTTCCATAGTCTTGATTGCTTCACAAGACAAAACACCATTTTTATCTATGGCGCTTACTTTATTTCCCTGAGGATTGTAATATTTCTTCTTTAAATTCTAACAATCCTTCTTTAGATGTCTCTTCTTTCCACAATTTTAGCACTTCATGTTCTTGTTCTTCATGACTTTGACCTTCCTTGATTTTTGCTCCCACTTGAGTTACGTTCTGATGGTCTACATCTTGTCACTATCAAGGCTTCTGCTTGTTGTGAACTTACCAACTTATCTTCTTTGTTCTTGCCCTAATTTTCCACTTTTAGGATAGCAACACCAACATCATGCATCAAAGCTTAGATAATCAATTAAAATATTATTTGTCAGGTTGATGACAAGTTGATCATAAGAATCAAGAAGACTTTAAAGTAGAAGTTTTGCATGTTCATTTGGCTCTATTTTATAACCCAATGATGTGAGTTAAAAAAATAGAGTATTCAATGTGTTCATGTGCTTTGTCATGTATGTGGATTTTGACATCCGAAGAGTGTACAACTTCCTCTTAAGGAAAATCTTATCGTGAAGTGATTTGGCCTCACACAATTTTGTTAGATGGTCCCACATCTCCTTTGCAATTTTCTTCTCCTCAATGCTTGATAACACATTATGGAATGTTTGCCATAACATTTCCATCCATCTCGTTCCACTTGTTGTCATTTGTGATCTTCGCTGGCCTCTTATCGATGGCTTCAACACAATTATCTTTTCTTAAGACAACCTTAATCTTCAACTTCTACAATGAGAAATCAGTTCCATTGAACATCTCAATCTTGAACTTTGTCTCCATTACTTCTATCACGAACTATAAACAATTCTCAATCATGTCTTTTAATAAAGGTGAAAATATCTTACTTATTTTTCTAATGTGATGGATCTACCTATTAGTGATAAGCACATAGTATACGATAAGTAGATATTAACTCCCAAAATTAAACCAAGCTCTGATACAACTTGTGGTGAATACGAACTGTGATCGAATATAGTAAGATTGTAACTAAAGTAGATTGAGAACAATAATAATGAAGTAGAAGAAGGGAAAGGATAAAGTACAAGGATTTTACGTGGAAAACACCTAAACAAGCTAGGGTAAAAACCACGGGCAATGATAGAAGAATTCACTATATAAAATAGGAGTTACAAACTTTCTTTCTTATTAAGGAATACAAACCTCTCTTATAAGAAGAAAATCTCTCTATTTTATACCTCACTCAAATTGTTGGAGATTTTGGGATGGTATTGGCAACCATAAGTCCTCATCTATTAATAGACAAAAGATACTTGGCCATCAAGCAAATTCAATGGCTCTAATTTCTTCTTGATAGGTGTGTATGATCCAATGACTCCAAATGTTTTAGGGAGATGTGAAAGATCCAATGATCATAAATTAATCTTGGACAAAGTGTGATATCCAATGGTCTAAAAATTGTCTTCAAGAAACTTTATGAATCTTAAAGAAAATTCTGGATAATTATCCAACACACCCAATACTTATATCTAACATCGGAAGAAACTTGTTTTCTTGTAGATTTAGCTTTAAGAGATAATTTTTCGATGAGTATCTCCAACGAACAAAATATATTTGGGACTTGATCTCTCGATGCATTTTTTACCATTTTTCAACGATTTCAAGTGTTAGAAAGCATTTTTTCTTTTAGTGAAGTAAAAGTTTATTACATCAATTACAATTGTTTAAAATACTTTTATGTATTATGGTTGAGTTAGTATTTTTAATTAATTAAGGGTGTGCTTGATAATGATAGTTGGAGTAGTGATTATATATATATATATATACACACACACATATAAAAGGTATGATCGATTTTTAAACAATCACATTCATGCAAATTAATTCATTTGCAGACATCGCATAATATTGGATGGTGATATATATGTAGATTAGTTCATTTTCATTAAGAAGAAATTTGATCCCCGAATCATTTCACCAACCCCTTATAGAAAGGTTTCCACCTTCCCCGGGGATAAAGGTAGCTATGCTTCTTTCCATCAAGAACTTTGCAGCGGTATGGCTTAATCCACGCTTTGGACCACCCTTAATTTTGTATTATTTTGAATATTTAAACTTTGTACTTATCTCGTTGTAATTTATATTCTAAGACTAATAAATGTGAAAGTTGAGTATTGTATACAAAAGCCATTAAATTTTTATTTTATGCATATATAGGCAAAAGAGAAATATTATCCG
>JBBPDI010000032.1:6967163-6977170 GCA_037974545.1 Cucumis variabilis | reverse complement strand
ATTCAAATAAGATTTGAATGAAATATTAATTAAATATAATTTAATTAATTATTAACTAATTGATTAATTGTTAATTATTTAGTAGATTAAGTAAAAGAATCTCATGATTCTCTCCTACTCTTTTTTCTATTCCAAGAAGGAAAGAAAGTTATAAATATCTAAAAGAAAACAGTTTTCTTGGACGAATGAATAAAGAAAATAGTCAAGGTTTTTTTTCTCTACAAAAAGAAAAAGTTTCTCTTTAATATCTCTAAATATTTTCCCATCCCAATTGGTTCCTACAAACCAATCTCATCCCAGAGGATAAGAAGGTCTCTGACAGGTGGTGTTCCCAATTCAGTGATTTGTAGATTCAGAGACGTCATCGAAAGTTTATTCTCGTATCCTATAAATCAGAAGCATGCTTAGATTTATATTTAGAATTTTGATTCTAAAACTTTGCCAACATAGTGGTATTTTAAGATTCCCAAATTAATTTGAGGAATGGTCTTGTAAAATCTTCCACTGCCATAGGGCTTTGATCCCTTCAGAACTAACTTGTGTTAAGAAGGTGGTGAAGGAAGATTTCATGTTATCATGCGACCAAGGTCTATGACCACTTCATTGCGATATAACTCATCAACCATCCTATGTTTAATGCGCGCTCCTCTCAGAGTCGTTGAATGCCAAACTTGGTTTCCTTTCAGAATCCAAATGGTGAGGATTGACCAAATGATTTATATCTAGTAATACGTATTTATTTCACTTAGAGTACTTCTCATTTAAGCACAATAACCTTTTGACATCTTAGTCCATACTTATTTGCCTTTCGGAATACAAATAAAGAAAGTCCTCTTGCAAGGTTGAGAAAACTCTTCCTTACATGTGTTAGCCATGTTCTTGCTACTCACCCTCTCGGGTGGTTTGCGACGTACACTAGTCAAGTGTATAATGTAGCTCAGATAACACACTGAGCAGTAGAAATACATACTACTTAGTGAAAACACATCCTAGACCTAACTACAAATAACATAAAGACAGATGAATAGTAGAGGCATGGATGAATTGAAAAGTGTATAAATATACATTGTATACAAGAATGAAGGCCTTCGACCAATGTACAATATAACTAAATACAATGCAATGAAAAAATAAAATGGTAAGAGAAAGAAGTGAAATACAAGTTAGGGGAATGGGGAGATAACTCTTCTCCACTCAAGCTCTAAGCTTTCCCATTACAGTCTGATCGAAAAACATGAAGACATGCTGTACAATTAGTGGTGAGGATAATCCTTACCACTGAGCCTTTAGGTTTTGGTTCCTAAATGTTTCAGCTAGCCCATGCATGCCCTCCTTTGTGGTCTATTCGAACCTTCTCTTCTTGGTGAAGATGAAGTAGTTTTATAGACAACTTCAGGCAAAAAATTCCTATTCTTCTGAAATTGTTAGCACTGACTTGGTTCTTATGAAGTCACATCACTCCAACTACCATTCTTGTCTTCTAGTGAGTTTTCCTAGTGTGATGACTTGGTTCCTCGCCTGGAGGTGTTATTCACCAGGCGCGTTACCATCACGTGACTTTTGCGCGAGATGTCCTCTGTGATTTACTCTTATCTTCTTGTTCACTTATCCTGCGTTTAAATATGACAATTGCATAAAATAGACATGAAACTTATGTAATATGTATTTCTAACTATTTATGTATTTACAACATAAATTACACACTTTGATCATCTTTTTATGCGTTTTGACCTTATTATTATAATAAAAGAGGCTATAATAACTAATATTTATACACGTTATCAGCCACCCTTAATTGCGGAGCCATATATGTCTCATAAGTGAACTCTTCTAGATATATCTTACCTAATCACTCTTAGTCATGTGGATCCCAACAGATGACCATGTGTGGCGTTTAATGACTTTAAGGTGAGCATGCCTTAATCATAAGATGGTTGAGTAAGCTATATCGCATCAATGCTATCATCTTGCTTAATTGTGTTATAATGCATAGACATTCTTTCACTCTTTCTCACAAGTTAGTTCACATATTCATCTCACATCCATTCTCACCTCTTTACAGACTCTCTAGGCACATGTAAGTAGTTTTATTTCCAGTTCTTATTCTTTCATATGTTAATTATTTATTTTTTTTATATGGCTTAATTGAGAAGTAGATCTAGAACTAAAGTCTGATACCAATGTTCTGTGTTCGACTTGGGTTCACCTAGATAAACATATTGCTTTGCTTATACTTAGACAAGTAGTAGAAAAACTTGTACGCAATGAAGTCTCTGTAGTTATGTGATAAAGATGTACATAGTGAGTAATTCACATACAATGATCATAACCAATGACTCATCGAATAGACACACTAACAGAGAACCTAGCCCGCATACTCAAAATCCCAACAAAATACAACACCAAGTTTTTGGTACCGTTGCCAGGGAATTGAATTTTTAGACCTTAGAGTAGGATATTACTTTGGTTTTAGGCAAAACATTTGAGCTTGGTGAATCATGCGTTCAGCCGAAGATCGCATGAAGAGGTTAAGGTACCAAAGTAATCTGTGATTACTTGAACCAACCCTAAGATCTATGTATCTTTTGGTAAGTAGCCAAGAGAAATCTCAATGGATGCATTCAACCATAAAGGAAGATGAGAACCTCTATGAAGGCAACAAGAAAGTTTCCCCGTGTAAAGTTGATGAGATTTGTATTTCACTTAATGACGCGATAAGGACCAAGAAAGGTTAGTTTAACATTACGATGATTAATTGAGAGTAAAGACTTATTGTAATGAACAATCAAGATGTTGAGAGTTATGATGCAAGTGATCAAAGGAGTTCATGAATGATGCGGTCAGGAAAGCTATGAAGAGCAGAAGCGATGATACCAGTACAGTTCTTCCTTGCAAAGGACCTGAATGCATGGATGCCTCTGTAATGTATAATTCTTCCAATTTTTTTACTAAGAATTACATCCATATATTTGTGTACATACTTATACTTTTATTATTCTTATACTTGTAAATTAGTTTTTTATTTTAGTCATGTATATCCTTTAGTCTTATAATAGGGATTGCGTGGTAAATTGCGGAGTTATAGGCTAGTAGGATGAGGTAAATATGATGAAGCTAGTCTATGAGAAGGATGTAGTTAAAGCACATTAGATATTCTGACCTTCTCATACGACTGGGTTCAGAGTAGGTTTCCTTGGAAGCGTTAGGATTTTTAGGAGTATGAATCGTCTTGTCGACCTTTAAAGTTCTTAAACTTCCAAGATGTAATGAATGTGTCGTATCTCGAGCCACAAGTTGCTTGTCAGGTTTAATACGCCATATTAAATGGTACAAGACTCTAACCATACTGTAACCAACCCCTTAACCTTAGTTATGACTGCTATTTAAACTATAAAGAACAGTTAAACTCTAACCACTAGCCTAACAAAGTTCTCTAATACAAATTAGGATAAGCTACTTCGATCATCATTATGTCTAAGTCATTTCTCTCTCTTCCCTATCAAGTGGCAAGCACTCATACTTAGAATATCATGTGCAAGTAAATATTCTCATTTTGTTGGATGTGTATAAGGAAGAAGGGAAGGGGGAGAACTTTTAATTGGTTTAACAACTTAAGCATTTTTCCGATTCTCATTTCTTTGAATTGTATTTCTCTCGCTTTTTCTTGATGCATGTCGTCCGTTATGAATAACAATCCTCCCTGCTTTGTAATTTCTTTTTCTTACCAGTAGTTTAAATTGTATTTTTCTTCTTCCCTTTTTCCTAGATCTGGTTCCCTAAGCAAACCCATCCAACATACTAGTTAAACATCGTTAATTTGGTGGACTTGTATGGAAATAAGGAAAGAAAGAGATACAATTTAGATTAGTAGTGATCTATGAAGGGTGAGTTCCTTGGTCCAAGAACCACTTGGACCAGTTCCCACCTTTTTTCAAGGGAGCACTGTAACGACAGAAGGAGAGAAGAAAAAGCAAGGCAAGATGTAGAAGAAGCTCTGAGCAACAACTGCCTTCGCCTTTGTTGCCTCTTTAGAAATAGTTGCTCAAATTTTGTTACTTTGTGCTACTTTTTGTAACTCCCTTGTTTTTGTATTTATAATTCTTTCAATAAAATCACTTATAAGCAGTTAGTCTGTGTCAAGTTTCCTACACATCTTTACATTTTATGTATAGGTTGCCTTTGGCAACTTAGTTTTTCATTCTTTTTGAGTTGGAGAAACGCGAGTCTTTTTGCACAATTTCTAGGTGATGAAAGGGGAGTTTTTCATGATGAAGCCAGTCACGAGAAAATTCACAACAAAACACATTAAGTGTTTCTGTCTTCTTGCAAGAAGAAGAGCAGAAGTGTTTTTGCTCATAATTGTTTAAGGTTTTAGGGAATTGAGACCATATCTTTTCAAATTTCAAATTCAATTCATAATGATTGAACCGCGCATTTAGAACTCAAATGATGGTGTCAAAATATCAGTTCACATTTATTCTGTGTGACACTAACTGTGCGGTTAACCAAAACCTAACCACAGTTAGTTATACCTTTTAAAAACCCTACTCAAACTTTAACATTTACTTTTTCATCCTTCTAGTTTTCTTAATTTCTAGATTGCCCTAAGCTTTCAAGCCTTTTTCTCCAGTGAGACAAGCATATCGATTTTCCTAAATCGTAATCTTTCATCCCTTTTTTGGATCTTTTTTCAAGTAATGGTCGGAGACAAAACATTTCAAAAATTTGAGAAGGAAGTAGAGAGAGTGGCCATTCAACCTGATAAAGATATTGAAGTCATTCGCTTTGACAACCCTTTGTCCAATTAAGCCCAGGTTAACCCCTTATCCAGTATTAAAGCTGGAAATCTTCCTGGTTTAAGTGGAATTTTAGAGGAAGAAGGGCTTCGTTCTCGTTATTAATGGTAAAGAAGTAGCTGTAATAGACGAGAGTATTGAAGTGATGCTAAAACTATTTCTTGAAGAGAATACCAAAAAGGAGAAAAGGAAAAGAAAAAGAAAGAGGATAAATAGAAGGTGAGAAAAGAAGATCAATTACAGGAGAAGGGTAAAGAAAAGCTAAGAAAGAAAGGAATAGAAGAGGAAGAAGTAGACGAGAAGGTCAAGGTTGATGCAAGAGGCGAGCACCAAAGAAAACCCCCTTTGCCAGTAGCTGAAACTGAGTTTGGAAGGTTGGTGATTAAAGCTCAAAAGAAAATGGAGAAAGTCAAAGATGGGCTCTTAAAGATCAAGGACCAAGTCCAAGACATGAAGGCCTTGGTAGAGGAAAAGAGAAAGCAAAAGTTGAGAGAAAGAGAAGAGCTCCTCAACAAGACCGAGGATTTAGCCCTTGCCAAGAAAATGAGCAAAGGAAAAGAGAAATCAATCGAAGAGTTTTGTGAAGAATTTGAAAAAGAACTTGACGAATTAAGTCCTTTGGAGGACGAGGGTGAGGATAAGCCTTTAAAGAAAAGGAAGGCGTCTGGTAGAGAAGGGCTTTTTCCCATTTGAGGGGTAACTACCATCCTATCTTGTAGACTCCATTAAAGCATTAGGTTGGCAAGAATTCTTTAGAGGGGTCGAAGCGATCAGACCAGGAGTGGTAGACACATTTTACAATGGATGTTTTGACATGGACAATCATTATGCCATTGTAAAAGGTCAAAAAATCAATTATGGACCAGAGGTGATAAACGTGGTGTACAAATTAGATCAGACCACAGTAGGACAATCGATCTTCAGAGAACCATTCGACCACGATATACAAGACGCATTAGAAGTAGTAGCATGGTGTAAAATGCAGTGGGATGTAACTACAACAGGAAAATATCAACTCTTTCCACATAACTTGAAGATTGTGACAAGTGTATGGTTGGTGTTCATCAAGAAGAAACTTATGCCTACACATCATGATAGTACAATATCACTGGAGAGGATTATGTTGCTCTATTGCATCTTATGAAGATACTAGTAGATGTGGACGAGATCATATGCAATAACATTGAAGCTTGGTTACAATATCAGCGGGGCCTAAACCCTTCCCACATTTGATTGAGAAGCTTTGTCTCAGAGCATGCCCTGAGCTTGCATAGTATCTGCAAATTGCATGAGTTAGAGACGGAATGTGCAACACAGCCAACCTTAGCCATATTATAGCCATCCATAAAAACAATACATTGGCCAAAAGGCTTAATACAAGAGATGAAGTGAGAGCAAAGGCTGGTCGCGAAATGGATAGGAAAAGTAAAGGAAAATAGAGAAAAAAAGAAGAATTGGAAGAGGGAAGGGATAAGGAAATTCCTCTTAAGAGAAAAAAAAGTAGTAAGGAGAAGGATTTGCGACCAAAGAAAAAGACGCTTTTGAAGCCCAAGGACTTTCAAAACCTACCGTCTCTTGCATTCATCAACCCTATTTCTACAGTTCCAACCAACTCGTCCTCTAACTCCAAAACCGCCTAGAAGAAAGATATTCTTGGAACCCCTCCATCAACAGTCAAATCAACCAAGTCCTCCCCACAGTTCGAAAAATCCAAAACCTCATAATCCAAATCGTCAACCCTACCAAAAATCTAAATTAACCTATCCTCACTAAGTCGAAAGCCTGATAATTCTCTAGCCTTAGTAGAATTTGATCAAGCTAGCGAATTCAAATTTCTAGATCTTAATGGCTTAAGTTAGGACGAATTTGACGATCCTATCTCTGACCCACATGGACTCATTGACCAAAAGGATGGGGAGGATTATCAAAATTTCTCCTTAAAAGAAAAGAAGTCCACAGAGGAGGGTAGTGATGACCTACTCTCTAAGGAAAAAGAACCAACTCTTAGGAAAGTTGGTGAAACACACCTCCTCTCACTACAAAAATAATCTGAGATCGCAATACAAAAAGAGGCGACGCAGGAAGAAGATGAAGAAATTGACAAAGATCACATCTTCAATTTCATGAATCTTAATATTTGCAACCCATTAGAAAGAGGGTTCAAAGATATATTTCAGTGCCAGAACAATTTACAAGAAATACAATTGCAAAGTCGAAAAGAGCTATGCGATTTGAAATTAAAGGTTGACAACGCAAACACCCATTGGCTAACATAAATTGGAGGACTTCACGGCTTAGTGCAAGAACTCAAAACACAAAACACAGAACTTAAAGCGCAAAATGTGGAGCTCAAAGCACAAAACCAAGTGATTATGAGGATGATTGAACAATCCTCCAGGTCGAATGATGTGCAGTTCCGAGTGACACTAAGATATCTTCATGCGGCTATATGCAACATCATTCTAGTGCCTGAAATTTCTCAAGAAATAACAACGCCCTTGACGCAGAATAACACTGCAGTATGCGATAAAGGAGAATCTTCTCAACCGCCTCAATAGTAAACTTGGCAATTGAAATGTATTTTGGGTCTCTCATTTTGTAATTTTATTTATAACCTTATGTAATGTGTATCTTCTTGTATTTATGTCATTTTCATATATGTACAACTTCTGATTCAATTCTTTTGCGTTTAATCTTTCTTGTCACAAGCTTAGCTCCCCGCTTTTTAATATTTTAATTTTTCTACGTATTTCAATGAAATAAATTATGTGGAATAAAGTTTCATCTGTTATTTAGATATTTAACTTGTTAAGGAACCTTAATTAGGAAAGATTTCTAGAGTTTATTAGGCGAACAAACTTTACCTCAAACTTGTTTTGCAAAACTTTTTCATGAATAATCTTACCATTCATTCTTAGCAATGAAGACATTGACAACCTCTAAATTTGGGGGTGTGTGAGGTCTGTGCTAAAGCTTTTGAAATTTTTTTGGAAATTCTCTTAAAGCTTTTGAATTTTTTTTGGAAATTCTCTTAAAGAGGAATGTTTACACCTTTCCAATCCATCATGTCTCTACCTTCCATCAGTCAATGTGTTATTGATAGTTTAGGATGTTGATAAGTTTTGATAGGAAGTTTCGCTTATTAGTCTTATCGCGTTAGTTGAGCTATTCTTATCGCTTGGCCAGCGTAAGTCGCCAATTATCTGAGAGGGTAAGTAGCAAAGACATGGCTAACGCACGCAAGAAAGAGTTCTCTTTCTTGCAAGACAACTTCCATAATTTGTATCTTGAAAGGTGAACAAGTGTGGGCACTAGGCGTCGAGAGGTTGCCACCCTTAATTGCGAAGCTATATACGTCTCATAAGTGAACTCTTCTAGATATATCTTATCTAATCACTCATAGTCATGTAGATCACGACCATGTGTGACATTTAATGACTCTGAGAGGAGCACTCTTTAATCATAAGATGGTTGAGTAAGCTATATCGCATCAAGGCTATCACCTTGCTTAATCGTGTTATAATGCATAGACCTTCTTCTCCTCTCTCACATACAAGTTAGTTCACATATTCATCTCGCATCTATTCCCACCTCTTTACAGACTCTCTAGGCACATGTAAGTAGTTTTATTTTCAGTTCTTATTCTTTTATATGTTAATTATTTATTCTTTTATACGACCTAATTGAGAAGTAGATTCTAAAATAAAGTCTGATACCAATTTCCTGTGTTCAACTCGGGTTCACATAGATAAATCTATTGCTTCACTTATACTTGGACAAGCAGCAAGAAAACTTGTACACAACGAGGACTTTGCAGTTATGTGATGAAGAGGTACATAGTGAGTAATTCGCATATAGTGATCATGACCAATGACTCATCAAATAGACACACTAACAGAGAACCTAGCCCGCATACTCGAAATCCCAACTCAACAATTACATATTATAATTGATTATAATTACATGACAAAATCTATTGAATGAGTTAGAAGATGTATTTTAATTTTAAGCTTTTAGAAACAAAATGATAAGCAAAATTAAAATCGTTTTCGTATATTAAAAAAATCTTAACTAGATTTTCTCCCACCATTTTTCTCTATCTCTTCGTATTCTCTTTCCCAAAATAGTTTGAGTCATCTACTCCATCTCCTATCCTAATCTATACCGTACTTGAATTGTCAACGTGTGTTGGTGGTACGCTTAGGCTTAGCAAGGTGGGCAGAAAAGGAGAAGCAGGAGCACAAGAGGAGTGAATTGTGCTCCAACGACCAAGTGGAGAAGGCTATAATGAAGCCAATGGGCTCTAAAGGATCCAGAACCTGATTGTTCTGGTGTTGGACGGGAGGGCTGGGGAGGTCGGAGGTGACGAGACAAAGGGTATTATCTTGAGTGCGAAGGTGGGGCTGGAGTTATCGCTCTTCGATAACACGTGTAGGAAATGTATTCTATGATGGACTTAACTATTTCGATGTAGATTAGGGCCGAAGATGAAAATATTTTTGCAAAAGTAGGCGAAAAATGAGTAGACAACTTGAACTAGAGAAAAAGAATATGAAGAGTTGGAAAAAATCTACTTAATTTTTTTTTATTGTAATACATTTTCTAATCAATTTTAATACATTTTTTTAACCAATTTTATCTCATTCCTGTAAATATTAAAATTTAAGTTAGGAACAATTTATAATCGTTTAAGTTTATGTTTTGAAATCTAGAGACAAACGGAATAACTCCAAACTTGACTAACCAAAATGCATTATACTCTAAAAACACAAATTTTTTAACTAAATCTAATCTAGGTATCCAACAACGTGGACGGAGAAAAAATATTATTTGAACGGTTTTTGAAAGGTGCTATGTAAAACCTTAAATTAGCCATTTCTGATGATTTCACTTTCTCTTTGGCAGAGTATTGCGAATCTGTCTTTACATTTCTGTATAATTCAAGAAGAAATCATATCAGAATCAGATGTTTCCCCATGTCACGTAGTTCTAAAAGATGTCTCTTGTTGCTCCAAAAATGCATCAATATGAACCAGCTAAAGCAAGCTCATGCCCAGGTTCTTACATCCGGCCTCCATAATAGCAACTTCGTTTTGAGCAGATTGTTGAATTTTTGTGCAGATTCCCGCAATGACAGTCTTTCTCATGCATTCAAGCTCTTCCAACACATTCAACATCCCACCATTTGCATCTGCAACACCATGATCAAAG
>JBBPDI010000032.1:6925992-6936659 GCA_037974545.1 Cucumis variabilis | reverse complement strand
ATAAGGAATGTAAAATTACAATAAAGGACAACTACGCATAATTACAATATAAACTCATATTATAACATTGTGCACCTTAGCTCTTCTTAGTGGCACAACTTAAACAGGATCTATTCTATAGGTTATACAATTGCATTCTTTGAGTGCTAAAGTTATTCCAAGTATCCCAGTCACATTCATGTTGTATTCAATTTTGCCAACTTTTTTAGATTTTCTATTATGAGGAAATGTCCCAGTCACATTGTATTAATGAGATATTTGTTTGTTTTTGTTTTTTATTTTAATTATTTTGTTTTTTATTTTTATGTTTTTGAAATTTGGCTTCTCCTCCCTCTTTTGTATGTGCTTTGATCTTGTGTTTTATTGACATTTACTTCTGTTACAAAAATTATCTACTATAGAAATTAGTTACTTGACATTGATGCAATGTCAACCGTATACTTGACTTTTTCAAAAATGTCAAGTACTTGACTTTCAAGTATACTCTGATCATTTGACACCAAAAAAATACCAGGTTATATATTTTCAATTATATTTCCATGTTAAGTAAGCTAATATACTTTACTCTTTTTACATGTCAAGTTGAATTCATGATTGAAACCAAGAAATGAATCATTAGATGCCTTGCAAATTCCTTGCCCACAATTTATGACTGAGCACACAGCAGTCACTACAAGAATTTTAGGCTCTGCCGACAGTTTTTTCTGGCAACAAAAAAAATGTGGACAAAGATATGATGTGGCGATGCAAATTCATTACATGGACACATCTTCATTTTTGCCGAATGAAAATATATACGTGGGCAAAAAGTTGTGTATTGTGTAGGCACATCATTGTTTTTGCCGACAAAAATATATACGTGGATAAAAAAATTTTGTGGTGAAAAGAAAAATTTTTAAGTTGGATTTCTGTTGACGTTTATTTTAGTTTATGGCCACATATCGTGTGTTGGCAGATATTTTAAATATGTGTCCACATAATTTATGTGGCGAAAAATCCTACATTTTTATAAATATTTATGGCAACGCAAAACTTACACATATGGCGCGCTAGACTTATACATACGACAATGCAAGACTTATAACGTGAGCATAAGTGTTTTTTTAAAAAAACTATTATTTCCAAATATTTCTCTCCCTTTTCTTTTCTCTCACGCAATTCCCTAACCCCCCCCCCCCAACAACTTTTTCTAGTCGTACACCAAAAAATGCCACTCTCCAATCTTTTCATCTTCTCATCCCAACTTGGACCCCCTTACCCAATCTTCTTCTCATGTCGATCTTCTTCTTGCAAACACCCATAGACGACGTTGAACACTTTAATTTCTTCTCACGTCGAATGCCTACAAATTGATCTGTCAAACATCCATCATTGTGAACACCCATAGTCGGCAAACTCTGTCGAACACCCAGACTAATCCAAACATCCCTCGTCGAACAACAATTCTCCATCGAACGCCTTTCCATAAACGGCATGCTGCACCGCAAACACTAAAATTTTCTTTGCTCATATCGATTGCCCAACTTCGATTTCACTCCTCGTCGTCATTGCTCTTTGCTGAACAGCTCATCGCACCCCCTGCTTATCGATTTGTATTAACTCAAATAAGATATATTGTATTATTGCATTAAAATTTCAGCACCTCATCTGACACATAAAAGCAGTAATTCTCCACTGAATTCTTAGTATTTCCTTGCATTTATCTTCTTATTTATATTCCTTACTCTTGTCTCTACATAAGAAATTTTAACATCCTCCCGGAGTTCAAGGCTAAAAAGCTAGATGCACAATTGAGGTCTGTGAGATGCTTAAAGTACTTGACCTAATCTCGAGGTTTAAAAAGATATTTTGCATCAAATTGTATGTTAGGATGATTATAGCTTACTGTTCATCATTCTTTTGCTTTAGCACTAAGCGACTCAATATTTGCAAGCATCCTTTAAGACCAAATTTAGTTGAATGTTCGAAGACATGGTGATTATTGTGCCAGCCTTCTCCAAATAATAGCAAACTCAACCACCTGTAAATGGAAGGAAAAACATCTATAAGAAACAAACAAATTGTAATACTTTTATTTTGAATGAGAATAAAAATATCTATTGAATAGAACATTTTTAAATATATTAGTAATTTAGAAATGTTACTTTGATAACTCTATTGAATAGACCATTAATTAAATATATTAGTAATTTAAAGTGTTACATTAGACACTTTTTAACTTGTTTTATTTTAATAAGAAACTTTTTTTATAGATATTAATATTACACATGAATATCCTTCAACTACGATAGTAAATCATGCATATATTTCATATTTATTGTGTGCTTGAATTATAATATGTTATGGCTATGCTGCAACTACGGTAGCCATTTCATGCATATATTTTATACTTAATGTATGCTTGAGTTAAAGTGCTACTTTGGACACTTTTTTTGATATTTTGTGTTTGGTTATGAGTTTGGAAGGTACATTTAAGCATTTTGAAGGATTTTTTAGACTTTGACACTTTTAAGGTGATTTTTAGTTTCATATTTAAGACACTTAGTAGGTGGATTTTAGTTTGAAAGTTACAATTGAGTTTTTGTTGCTTTGACATTTAAAAGGCTACACAAACCCTTTTTTGAGTTAAAGTGTCACTTAGATACTTAAGCTAATATGTTGTGGTAAATATTGCTACAGGGTTGACTTTTTGTCCATACTATTTGAAGATGAATAGAGATTGGATTAAACTAAAACTTAAATTTTCAAGTGATTATATTGATGGAATTTCTCAATTTATGGAAGTGACTAAGTGTGATGTAAATGATGTAGGGAAAACTAGGTGCCCATGTAAGTATTGTCAAAATTCAATGACACAAATATTAGACGAAGTAGAGCGTCATTTATTTATGTATGGAATATCTTCTTTATATGATAAATGGGTTTATCATGGAGAAGCAACGAACTTAGCTAGATTTGAACGGGGTGCTACTTCATCAAAAGGTGATAGATTAAGTAGAGAGTCTAATGTTGGGTTGGCAATGAGGACAATGATATTTTAGATCTTTTAACTTATTTGCAAGGATCAATGATAGCAAGGGAAGAAAATTTTGATGAGGGAGATGGTTTTGATGATGAATTTCCAGAAGATGTTGATGACATGGATACTAGTAACATTTTTTAGGAGTTGATGTATGAAGCACGCAACATGTTGTATCCTAGATGTACCAACTTTTCCCCATTAAATATTTTGATGAAGTTAATGCATATCAAGGTTTTGAATAATTGGAGCAACAAATCGTTTGATATGCTATTAGAATTGTTGAAAGATGCATTTCCAATCAGTACATTTATACCTAAATCATTTTACAAAGCTAAGAGAAAATTGTGTGACTTAGGGTTAGGATATGATTTCATCCACTCTCGAAAATATGATTGTGTATTATTTCAAATAGAATTTGCTAATTGTCAATGTTATCCAGTATGCGATGAATCTTGATATAAAATAGAGAGTGAAAAAGGAAAAAAGATTCCAAATAAGGTTTTGCATCACTTTCCAATAATTCCAAGGTTGAAACGATTGTTTTATCAAAATATATCGCTTCTGAGATAAGATGGCATAAGGATAAATGAGTTGACATAGAGGATGTTTTACGACATCCAGCTAATGCTATAAGATAGAAACACTTCAATAGAGAATTTTCTCAATTTTCCTCTAAGACAAAAAATGTTCATTTAGGCTTAGCTTTAGACGGTTTTAATCCATTTGGAAATATGAGTACTGCATATAGCATGTGGCCACTGGTGCTTATACCATACAATTTGTCCCCTTGGAAGTGTATGAAGAAATTCAATTTTTTCATGTCTTTGCTTGTACCTAGACCCAAATCTCCTCAAAAAGAGATTAATGTATATTTGCAGACCTTAATTGATGAATTGAAAGAGTTGTGGAATAATGGTGTGCGGACTTGTAACTATACATATGAGGAGTACCTTTGATTATATGCATGTTTATTGTGGACCATTAATGATTTTTCGGCATATGGTGACTTGTTGGGATGGAGTATGAAAGGATATCAAGCATGTCCTACTTGTAAAGAAGATACGTCATCGTTTAGTATAAAAGAAAAAATATCTTTTATGGGACACTGACGCTATCTTTCTTCTGATCATAGTTGGTGTCAAAGTCGACAACATGACGAAAAATCCAAAGCAGGCCTCCACCAATTGTAATGAGTGGAGATGAGGTCTTACAACAAATAAACTCCATGAACTTTCTAGTGTTAAGTAAGCATCCATCCAAGATAAATAAGAAAAGAAAGTGTACTATTAATTGGAATAAGAAAAGTATATTCTTTGAACTTTCGTATTGATATAAACTTCTTTTGAGCCATAAGTTGCGTTAGGCATTGATACTGTCGTTTGAAACACTATTTCATTGAGTTATGCGAATTGGAAGACAGTACCTATAAGTGTAAGGGAGCTCGTGATTGATCGGTTGGAGGTATGTTTATGTTTATTTTATGCCTTCTTATATTGTTTTAAATGTAAAAATGGTCCATTTATACTTATATTATTAAATATGCAAACACATTTTAAATTTGATTCAACTAACATAATTGTAAGAAAATACTTAAAAGAAAAGATGCAGAATATTTTTAAAGAATTTAGAGCAGGCTTGCACAAAGATTACTATGAATTTGATGACCATATTGAAGCTCGTGTCAATCCTCCAGATAGGATAACACATAAGGATTGGAAAATTTTATGTGATAGATGGGAAAGAGATGAATGGAAGGTATGCTTTACTTAGTTCAACAAGTTTTTTTACATGATATGATGTATTTTTTCTTATCACTACTTCAATTAGAAAAAATGAGAGACAACAAAAGAAGTCGCTCTGCTGTCAAGTTCAACCATGTCATTGGGACAAAGTCATTCCTCCAAGTTCGACATGAATTGGTATGATGCATTATAATTACCTTTTGTCTTATTGTATGACATTTTGTATTTGTAACCGTAATTGCATTTTTTTTATAGAAAAAAGGTTGTGATGTTGATGAGGTAGAGGTATTCCAATTAACACATTTTCGTCAAAAAGAATGTTGGATCAATGATAAGACAAAAGATGCATACGTAAGTTTGTTTTATCATGACTAAGTAAATTCATATGTTATTCAGTATATTTAATCTAACTAAATCTTTAATACTGTTGGAAATGCAACGAATCATTGCAGAGTCAACTGAAGATGGTGTTCATATGATCTCTAGTACGAAGGCATGCGAAATAGTATTAGGGAGTCGCTCAATGCAAACTGTGAACCCAAAAATTGGTGAAGCATTAGGTAGTAATGTGTTATCTACACATGAGAAAGAGAAGAATGAGATGACGTATCTTAAAAAAGCAAATAATGTTAACCAATGAACTTGCAAAATGGGAACAAAGGTGGGCTGACATAAAAAAAAAAAGTTGAATCTAGTAGAGGAAGATGATGGACCTTCAAACCCATAGGTATTTTTCTAAACTAGAATTTTAAAAAATATATTGTTAAAGCATGTTTCAATATTATGTGTGGCTATCCTGTAGTTACGATAGTCAATCATGCATACATTTCAACTTTATTTTTGTACTTGAGTTTCAAAGTCGTACTTGGGACTTATTCATTTTGATGTACCTTTTTCAGGTTTATATAGCTTGAAGGAGCAGGAACGACTATTTTTTTTTGAAGACTTTCTGACTAAGGTAACTATTTTTTTGTGTATTTAATATTTTATTTATTACTTTTGGTGTTCATTTTGGTAAGCAAAAATGAAATTTAATATAGCACATGTACCTTAACACATTAAAGAGTTATGATTTGTCATATTTTGACAAAGTATTAATGGTTAGAAATATTTTCATTTTTAATTTTTTTGTTACAATTTTTTTTATATTTTGTTATAGCCAGAAAATTCTTTATATATTTGAAAACTAATTCAGAAGCATACAATATTAATAATAAATGTAAAAATAATTAAAATCGTTTTTGTCAAGTGTATATATGTATTTCTTCCGACAAATTTAGTGTGGGGAGAAATTTTCTTATGCCGACAAAAATATTTTCGTTGGCAGAAACTGTTTCTTCCCACAAAACAAACGTGGACAGAAAGTTTATTTTGTCAACTTGATGATGATTGTGGGCAAAAAAACTTTTCTTCCGACGTCTTTTTCGTGGCCAGAAAGTATATTTTTGTCGATGTAATGATGATTGTGGGCACAAATACCTTTCTTTCGATGTTCATTTCGTGGTCAAAAAATATATTTTTGGCGATGTGATGATGATCGTAGGCAAAAATACCTTTTTGCCAATGTTTTTTTTGTGGCTAGAAATATTTTTTTTCACTTTTTATTTGTGTGGGCATTTCTGTTGACGCAACATAAAAAACGTGAGCAAAGAAAAAGACGATGACATTTCAACCACGCAACATGTCTACGCAAAAAAAATGTCGACAGAAGCTCTGCCCACATTTTCAATAAGAACTATTCACGTTTCTCTGCGTCGGCGAAAACAAAAGTTCTTATAGTGAGTACTAGGGATATTCAAAATGAAGTTGAAAACCGAATCGAATCACTAACCAAACCGAAAAACCAAGTCGAAATCGAATCAAAATTGAATGCATACAGTTTGGTTCAGTTTCTATTTCAAATAAATTGCATAAAATTTTGTTCAGTTCGGTTTGGTTTACGATGTTAAGAACCGATTCTCAAACCGAACTGAATTGTTTTATTTTAAAAAAATTAAATATATATATAAAAAAAAATTATAAATAATTTATATAAAAAAATATATAATAATATAATTTAAGTTAATTAGGGTAAAGGCCAAAATTTGGAAGTTGGTACGTCAAAGCAATCGAAAACGTGAAAACTAAAAAGACCACGTGAACTCTCCCTCTGCCTCCACTCTCCAGCATGCAAACGATAAAATGCTACTAGAAGGGAACTCTCCCTCCGGCTCGTATCTATAGAGCACTTCTTTAATTAATTTGTAACTTCAAAATTCAAATATATTGATTATTTTATTACAGTGTTAATAATAAGATTTTTTTTTAGACTTCAACACGGGTATAGAGGTAAAAATCAAAGAGAGAAACAAGAAGGAGAAGAATGACAACCAAAACGTAAAGGGCAAGTTGTCTTGACGAAGTTTGTATGACTGTAGGACTTTTATTTATGTTAGGTGGGCTTTGAAACTTTTACATTTTGATGGACTTTCAAATTTCAATGTTTGAAACATCTATGTCTGTATTTTAAAATTTCTATGTTTGTAACTTTGTAGAAATTAATTTAATCCATGTTTGAAACTTTGTAGAACTTTTTTTTACGTATAGTATTCATGTATAAGCAATACGGTTTTAATTTGATTTTATTTATGCATATGTGGTTCGGTTTCCATTCGATTTGACACAGATGAGAGGTTCAATTCGATTTCAAATAAGATTTTTTTTCATTTTGTGGTTTGGTGCAGTTTTAGCTTCAAACCGAACTGTGAACACCCCTCACTGAGCACCTACAAATCAAGACATTAGATTTAAAATAGAATCAAACTTACCTAACAAACCAAAGGAAGTGAACAATAAAAGAAAAAGTTATAGACCCGACTAGAAAAATAATTTGAATTACTACCGTGTGATGAGCTTGAAGAGTTCAGAATTTCACTTAGCAAAGAAGAGTTAAAAAGAAATGGGGATGAGGAGGCATAGATTGAAGTCTTCTTCCATGATGTTTCCTACTAAATTACTACAAAGAGGAGGAGGTTTATATCCAACAAAATGATTATATAGAACAAAGTAGGAGGATTCGAGTAAGATTTTTAAGTGTCCATTAAAAGTTGGCAAGAATTAATAAACAAAGAGCAATTGTAAAACTAAGTGTAAAATATGATAACTTCTAAACAACTTGAAAAACATTATGGCCATGAAAGTAATGAAACATATCCAAATGAAAGTGATTGCCCAAACCTTCACAGCAAGCAAGGTTATCCACTAAAAAAGGAGCAAAAGAGCATATGAGAGAAGCCAACCAATATAGAAAATCAACAAAAAAAATAGATCAAGTCAACCACAAATATTGTAAACCCCGAATCTTACATCATTAACCCAATTTCATAATTTAATAAGATTTTTTAAATAAAAAAACCCTCCCAACACAGAAATCGATTATGGAGATGGAGAGCCGTGAGGTGTGGGTCAGAGTCTGTGTGGCTAACCATCTGAAAATGGAGAGAATGGCGTGAAGATGGAGAGTCGTGGGTTATGGGTCGACAGCTGGTAGAGATGGAGAGTCGTGTGCTGTAGGTCAATGATCGATGGAGATGGAGAGTCGTGAGGTGTGAGTCGGCGATAGGTGGAGATGGAGAGTGGTGGAGATGGAGTTGGAAATGGAGAGAACGGCGTGGAGGGTTTTGGTGGAGAGAAAGGAGGAAATGAAAGGAGGAGACGAATGAAAGGGGAGAAATTTTCAATAAGTTTATTTTAATAAACTTATTTTGATAACTTTATTTAAGGTACACTTGCAAAAATGACAAAACAAGTTATAATAATTAAGTTCATAGCACACATACTTTATTATTTGCGAAAATGACAAAAACAAAGTCCAGCCCACACATCAAGAGGTAAAATATCACAAATGCCATCGTTACTAATATACATTTGATATACCTTATTACATATCCGATATATCTAATATCCCTTTATACACTTGATACTTCTTGAGACACCTTATACATTTGATACATACACTTTATATACCTGATACTCTTTTATACACTCGATACCTTTTGATACACACCTAAAACATCTTGATACACATAATACTCCTCGTTACACTTGATTATTCTTGATACACTTGATACCACTTAGGCTTTGATACACTTAATTAGTTTGATACACTAAAAGGCTTCACTTATAAGTTTGATATACTTGATACACCATTGATACACTTATTATGCTTCATTTGTACACTCGACAAATTTGATATGTTTGATGTACATGATATGTTTGATACATCCGATGCACTGCAGATACACTTGGTATTCTTCATTTATACATTTGATTGATTAAATACACTTTGATATGCTTGAAGTCCTACTTATACACTTGTAAACTTGATTCATATACTTGATAATGATTCAATTTACTGATATGCTTCCACAAACTCTAAATACATTGAGTTATATCATTCATATACTTAATAATATTATAATGAACTGCATAAAATTTGAAAAATGAAAATCATGTAGTAAGTATATCAACCAACTAATACTGATATACAAACTTGAGACAAAGTAAAACAAAAATAAGATCAATGTAAAAAAAATAAAACAAAATCATTTGAAATCAGATTCAACTCAAAATACAAATCAAAGAAAGTAAAAAAAATCACAAAAGAAGTTGAATTACTCTGATCAACAAGTGAAATGGTGTATCCATAAATCATATGTAAGGGAGCACTATTAACAAAAAAAATTTGTAGTATATGAGATTTAAACCCAAGACCCTGAAGTTTCAAAGAAGAAGCACAACCACTATACCAAAGTTAGAATATAATAAAATTAAAGCATTGTTTAAGATATATTGTAATTTAACACTTCAAAATTAATATTAAAATATAAAAAACGGAAATGTGAGGGGGGCACATGCCCCCCTGGCCCCTTAATAGATCTGCCCATGTCAACAACCACTATATTTCATATTCCAATTATTGTACTATTGATATTCTAAAATCAAGATTAACACAGAAAGAACAAATAATTTTTTTTGTATAAAAATAAATAAATAATTAGGGCCGTAAAAAGTTGAATGATAAATAAATAATGAGTAGGGCATTAAAAAGAGGAAGAGAAATAAGTTATTGAAGGGTAGTTTAAGAATAATAACAAATTTAAGATGGAGAGAATTTTTATAAGTGAAAATTTTGCCATATTTGCAAAATTCTAAAATAGTGTACTATATTTGCTATATCATATTCTTAAAATCCTACCCTTTACAATTTCTCTTTATTTAATAAAAGGAGAAAAATAAAAAGTATATTTATATCTTTTATACTTGACAAAATAAAAATGTTAACTATACTTGACGTTGTTTTCGCGTCAAGTAAATATTAGCTATACTTGACGCAAAACAAATATTAAGTAAAATTTGCACTATACTTGATGCTAAGAAACTGTCAAGTAACATTTGCACTATACTTGACATAAAAAAAACGACAAGTAAAAGCTAACGTAAAATAATTCAAAAAAAAATAGTTAAAATTTTGCTTTCTTTAAACTGTACTTGACGTTTTTTTTTGCTTCAAGTAAATATTTGCTATACTTAACGCGAATAAAACGTCAAGTAAAATCATCCTTATACTTGACGCAAAAAAAACGTCGAGTAAAAACTAATGTAAAATAGTATAGAAAATTCCATGAAAACTTTGCTTTTTTGAAATCATACTTGACGTTTTTTCTTTAAAATGGTCAATACTTGAGGTGTCAAGTATGTAAAAGTAGCTAGTGTCAAGTAATGTGGATTTTCTAGTAGTACGTTTTGACTTGTGGTTAGTTGTCAAGGCATTTGGTGGCGTTAGGAGAGGAAGAACCTCTAAGGATGTGTCATGCACGGCCATGGTTCACCTAAGTTAAGAATACCTTGTCATTTAGAGGTTA
>JBBPDI010000032.1:6907279-6919410 GCA_037974545.1 Cucumis variabilis | reverse complement strand
GGTTGCTACTTAAATCTGGAATGTAATATACCTCAGCAACAACGTGATTAACTCCATTTATGAGCAACTTTACATTTCCTTTGCCCATTATATTCATTCTAGTGTTGTTTCCCAATTTTACTGAATGTCAAAAATCTTCATTAAGATCACTAAACATTGATCGATCACCACACATATGGTTTGAACACCCAGAATCAAGAAGCCATGTATCTTCTCTTTGAACTCCATGTTTTTCCTCATAGGACATCAAAAACATTTCTTCTTCCTCATCAAATTCATCATAGCTTGCTTCTTTGTTTTCAGAACATTCATATTGAAAATGTCCAAATTTTTGGCATCGATAACACTGCACGTTGAAAATTGTTGGCTTTGTTGAAAGTTCCCCGACCTCTTCCTCTTCCTCTGTAGCTGCCACTACCACGACCTCTTCCTTCATCATTTGTCACTTTCAAGGCTTGTCCCTCTCCACCTTGTCGTTGAAACTTTTGTTCATGTACTATTAAAGAACTTTGTAATTCATCAATAGTGAGAGTGTTGGTATCTTTTGACTCTTCAATAGAACAAACAATATAATTAAAGTTGTCACTCAAGGAGCGTAGGATTTTTTCAACTACTTTTATATCTTGCATATCTTCACCATAAATTCGCATCTTATTTTCCATAGTCATGACTCTGGAGAAGTACTCTGTCACCCTTTCACCAGACTTCATCTCAAGAATTTCAAATTCTCTACGAACAGCTTGAAGATAAGATCGTTTGACTATTGCATTTCCTTCATACTTTTTCTTCATAGCATCCCATATTTCTTTTGCAGTATTTTTCTTTAGAATGGTCTCCAAAATTGTGCGATCAATGGCTTGAAAAAGATAATTTTTCACTTTCAAGTCCTTCAACTTCATTTCATCATTTTTCTTCCGTTGAGCATCCGTCTGCAATGACTCGCTAGCTGGTTCAACATATCTAGGTTCTACCAACTCCCAATATTCCTTAAATCGAAGAAAGTTTTCCATAAACATGCTCCAGCGATCATAGTGACCATCAAAGCGTGGAATAGCTGGTTGTATAAAACTTCCTTCATTCTTTTCCGTAGTCATTTTTCTTTTGCTGCTGCAAAAATCTTAAAGACTGCTGCTCCACACAATACCCAACTTGACTCTGATACCACAATGTTGAGATTGAAAGCACACCAAAACAATTTGCACTTTCACTACAATATTATTACTCAACAAAACAGGTAAATAAGTGAACAAAAATAATCTAAAAATAGAAACCCACTTTAGCTACAAACTAGCAAGTGAAAACGGAAAAATGAAATCAAACTGCAATATCCCTAAATAATAGGAATTATTCATACTAAACAAAAAACAAAAAACCTTTCACATTCACGTATATTGGGTCTTTTCTTTTCTCTTTTTACATCTTCAAAGTTTTGTATAATATTGTGTGTAAATTAATTTGAATTTCATAGCTTCAAAGTTTTTTATAATATTGTGTGTAAGTTAAGTTGAATTTCTATACCTAGAAAATTAATAATAATAATATTAAATTGTTAGTTATATAAACATTATATTTTAAATATATTGTAAACTACATGTAGTAAACTACATAATTTCGACAAAATTTGGGTTTAAAATATATGTTTATGTAGTAAATATTACTAAAACAGTCTAATTACTGTTCATAGAATGTTTTAACTTTTTATTTCATAATATTTCTTAAACATATCTACCACTTCATATATATGATAAGACATATCTAGTAACATACAGTAACACCTTCGAATTTGGATTTAAAATATATATTTATATAGTAAATAACAATAAAACAGTAGCAAACTACACATTCTCAATGTATATATAATATGCAGTGAGAATGAGAATATCATACATACATATTCTCACTTTATATATTTTTTAAATGAACAATATATACTATAATATACTTGTAATCACTATTGTTTCAAACATAACTTATTATTTATTACGTATAATATGAATATTTGAAATAAAATACATAAAACCAGTTTAACAAATTGCTAGCATAACCTTTCATTCATAAAATATACAATGTATTGTTTCATATATATACTATTCATAAACCAATTTAACATTCAACTGCTTTTTCATACAATTTCCTAGATCTTCAATTCTTTCATCAAAGTCCCTACATCACAAACATATTAAGTTTTTCTCAACAGTACATACACTAGAGAACAACTAATGTTTTGATGGCATATATGACATATACTCATCATAATTTTTTTCTCATTCATGTTCCTGTAAACATAAACAATTTTCATACATGATCACTATTGTTTCAAACATAACGTATTATTTACTACGTAAGCTATGAATAATTAAATAAAACACACAAACAAATTGATATAAGAACCTTTCATTCATAAAATATACACCGTATTATTCAATATATACTATAATTATGTGAAATATATGAAAAATAGTGCAAAATGAAAGAACGAATGGACGAAGTGAGAGATCGGGAAGGAAGAACTTTTGAACAAAATCACACACACAAAAAAGGGAAAATTTTGATTATAATATTGCCATAATAGAATTAATCACTTATCATATTTACATAGAATATCTAATAAATGCAAATCCGAATCATGATCCACTTTCCTTTTTCTATTTTTTAAAAATATATTATTAATAATAAAGATGGGTAAATTGGTTATTTGGGCCATATATTTGTGTAAAATATTAATCATTTTAGGATATTTCTGAAAATTTTGAGAAATTTAGGTCAATCTTGTAATATGGTATACCATTTTAGGTCATCTTAGTTAAAGACCCTAAAGAAAATACATGCATGAGGTGGAAGCTTAATAGCCATTTAAATATCTTCTGAAGAAAACAAGACCTAGGAACTTAAAACAAAATGAGATACTAAATTAAATTTCAAATTTAAAAAAAAATGTGGATCTATGGGACGAAAATGAAAATTTATTTGGAGTGAGGGGCAACATGGTAGTTTTCTCTTTTCTTAAAAAAAAAACAATAAAAAAATAGAAATAAAGAAAGAAGAAAGCTTCTCTTCTTCTTCTTCTTAACCTTGGGAACACGAGCACCCCCCTCCTCCAATTCAGTCTGGAATTTTCTTCTCAAATGACTTCTCCTCTCACCCTCACGCTCACCGATTCCTTCTTTTACTCTCCTCTAGCCGATGCCATCACCCAACCGACCACCAATCGTGTCGCTTGTTTCGTTCACTTCATTTGGCGTTTGTGTTGCAGTTTGTTCGTCAATTGTTGACGCGCCACTCGAATCACAGGCAACGACTTGCACGCTGACGAGCAAGCCCATCCATGTTGTCAAAGCCAGTTCCCTGATGCCTCTCCTAGAGTCGTCGTGCACAATAGCTTCCTGGAGATCAAGGAAATCGCTACCTGTCTCCATTCTTCTTTCAGATCCAACTCTTAGAATCAAAGGATTAGTTCGATGGACTTGGACTCGAAAACTTAAAATCTTAGTAAAAATTAGAAAAACGGATTTAGAAAAATACCTTAAATTTTTTGGGTGTTAGTCAAAGGATTAATTCAATGGACTTGGACAATCACCTATAAATTTGGTGATTGATTCAAGGAATCTTAATGCAAAAAATTCCTTTTTCTGTTGTTGTCCAACCAACCATATCTCTCGGCAATCTCTATATTTCTCGGTGATTATTCTGCCACCCATATCTCTCTCTGTAACCACCCATATTTCAAAGTGATTATTTTGGAGATTTCTCGACCAATTTCCCCATCACTCTTTTGGTATATATTTTAATGTTTTTACTTATTTTATTTTTATTTCTTTCCATGTAAGTCCCACTGTGCTAGCTTCTACGACGGAGCATTTTCAAGGTCTACCCCATGGCATGATTCCTATAACACTAAGATACAACACGCTTGTTTTGTAAATTGAACCCATGCAACTTACTAAAGCGTTACTCAACATGTGGTTTATTAAATGCATAACCTTTAGGTCTCCCAAATCATGCTCTGATACCAAAATTGTCACGCCTCGTTCTAGGCTTTTTCCTCTAACCTAGATCGTAATGTGAATCGGCTCTTTGAAACATTTCATTTTAAAACGTAGGATTTATAAAACACTTTTACAAAATTGTCTATAAAAGTTTTGGCAGCACCTCTCCTAAATATGGGATAGTCACACCTAAAAATGAAGATGTTTCCACTTCTATAAAATTATAAACAGATTTCAGATACTACATACAACAAGCGTGTCTCACCAAACACATCCAAATGGTTTCAAATTTTCAATTAGAACTCAAGGTACAAACTAAGTATTACATACAAAAAGATTACAAACTAATGAGGGATCTTTCAAAACACGAGTTCTTAGTGTCTCTCTTGATAAGACTAACCACCCATGATGTATTACAAAAATTTAAATTATACATATACAAAAATGAAGATCTACAAGAATGATGGGGTTCAAACAATGCTCAGTCTTGGATCGCTACCTGGAGGAAGGGGGGAAGAAAACATTGAAAACGTAAACAGAAAACACAATGAGTGGTAAATAAATAGATGTAAAAACTCGTAAAATATGCTCAACAAGATGAGTAAATATGCATCAATAATAAAATATTAAATAAAACGTTATCGTCACCTAATCCCTAATCAACCAACAAAACCTGTAGCCGATCTGGTCATGGCAAAGCGTCTAAATATACGATCAAGAGAAGCTCACACATGATCATGGAATCATGTGGCCACAACTAGTCTTATTTTTACTAAGATTTTAAGTTTTTGAGTGCTTATTTAATCTAGTTGAAAAAGAAAAACTTTTGTTAGATAATTGATAATTATACGTGGATGTATATATATATATATATATATACATGTATGTGTATGTGTGACTGTGGGGTAAAAAGGAAAAGATAATTATATATTCAATAAAAATATAGTTATTAAAGAAAAGATATTGATATTTTGGAAGAAGAGAAGAATGTGTTGACGAGAGAATTAAATGAGGATAGAGAAATTTGGTTTTATTATTCTGAGAAAAAGAAGAAGTTAATTAATAATTGTAATAAAGAATATTATTATTATTATATCAATTCAACCCCTCATCTTCTCATCTTCCTTCGTTACCCTAGGCCGCCGCCGATTGGGTTGTCCGACGAGGAGCTGCTACAAACGCCGACGTCCGACCGCCGTTTACGACCAGACGAAGCCGCCGCTTCCCTCTAACGAAGCCCAGCGTTTGCAAGCCATTCCTCTTCTCCGTTCCACGCGCTGCCCGTCACGATCCAGCCGAACGCATATTGAAATCTAAACTCCACAGCAACAGAAAAAGTAAATGCAAAAAAAAAAAAAAGTTTCGAAGTCTGTCAGATCGCCTTGCAACCATCTCAGCAGGAGCTAACCTAGCCGAGAACGATCCTCTACAGCCACTAGTCCGAAGATATAGTAAGCCATTAATCACGCTCTAGTCACAAGACAGAAACTCATCCACCAGACTTAGGTTCTTGTCTCCTTAGATCTCAAGGACACAGATGTACAACCTATAGAACAGATCCTGTTCAAGTAAGGTCGTACCCTTAAAACATCATTCTATTGTTTAAATAATGTTATTCTCAATTGCAACCTATCGATGTGGGACAGTTGGCAGATTGCACCAATATTATTTTCACGTGAGGAATTGTTAAGCTGGAAGCCTAATTAGTTTAGACTTTGCTCGTACTAGGAATGTTTGGTTTAAAGTTGAGATATTCATATTCATATTCAATATAAAATATATTACAATAAGATTAGGCTATTGGCTTTGAAGGTATAGAAATTTTGACTTAATTTATACAAAACTTTGAAGATATGAAACAAGAAAAGAAAAAACCCAACTTCAATCAATGGTCGTAGTTATTGTTTCTAGAAAGAAAAAAAATTAAAATTAAAATTAAAAAAAAATCTACATAAACAATCCTTTGACTTAGCTAATTAAATGGGATGGAAAGCTATCTCTTCCACATAAACAATCCTATTTAATTTGTAATCAAAATCTTCAAACTAAACTTATTCAAAAAAATAATAAAAAAAAATCAATTACCTTTATATATGATTGATATATATATATCATTGTGGTTCCGTACCAATTATAATTATGAATTGGCCTAAATGTATTTCAAGAATTAAATTGAGTATTCTCCTGTATCAATAATCTTTCAACTTTAGGTTTCATTAAAATAAAAGTTTAATCTTAGTTTCTATATACAAATTTGTTCATACAAATAAATATTTAATCTAGCTCACACATTAATTATTACGTATACTTAAACACAGACATTAAAGACCTGTTTGATAATGGTCATGTTTCATGTTTCTTTTTCTGTTGGAACAAAAAACAAGAATATATGTTTGATAACTATTTCTTGTTTCCTATTTCTTCTTCTTTTTTTAATTATACAATGTATATAAAAATGTCCTACATCAAGCCTAAGAAAGGAAATTATCAAAAGTTTATATCATTTAATAGTAAAAGTCTCATTTCATAACTAAAAGCAATAACAAAACTGTATCTATCCTTCACATGCTGTCGAAATTTAATTGGTAATATCATCTCTCACTCAGACCATTTGTCTTAGATGATGTCGTATCATATCTAATTCAATTATATCACTCTGCAAATCGTTTGACAAAACTTTATTTTGTGTATCTTCAACGATTATTTATATTAATTTCCAAAGTGAATTTGAACATTTCAAATTACAACCAATAAAAATAAATCTCATTACCCTTTACGAGCGGGGAAGGATACCTAATAGATCTATAGACCAGAAGCTACAACGATATGAGATTAATTGGCTAAACTCATTAACTACATTAATTTATATTCGTTAACTGGTGTACACTCCACTAAAGACTAATGGTTGAACTCTTCTCACTGTATATATATTTTTGTGTCCACGGATATAGACCAATAACAATAAATTAGTCCTTCATGAGTGTTAGTAACACCAGCTGGGTCAAATTCTATTTTACCCCTAGTTTACTTCTAATCCTTAAATACCAGTGCTTATTTTTGATCCAATCACTAAACAAAAACTCCTCTCGTGACATAGAGAGGGTAAAACCCTTTGTTCAAGTCTTGAAGATACAATTGAAGGGAACACTCATCTACTTACCCTAATTAAAGTCAGAAATGAGTGAATTCCATCTTGTGTGATTATGTTCTCAACTCCCCTCTCGGTCTTGTCCCCAAAACGATAAGCATATTGAGTCGACAATCTGACCACTTTCACCTATACAAATCAAAGGACAATTTCTCGCATACAGGAGTTTATAATATGCTCAGGATTATGACTTAAGTTACCTATGACATTCTAATGAAATAAAAATCCAACTAGTTAACAGAGTTACATCTAGTAGTTATTATTCTGTGGTTCGGTCTTATGCAAACTCATTTCATAGGATACCCTCACTCGCATGTCACCTACACGAATGCGTTGGATCATTGCGTTTGTATCAAATACAAAGTGAGTTGTATCCATAGTATTACCAAGATAATGTACCCAACTTTATCCCTATACTATAAACCCTTTAAGCTGTATCTCAAATATTGATTCATGCATGTCTCTACATATTGTTCAAGACTCATCAAACAATTTAGGATATTAGTTTTTTGGATTTAGGTTATTAAGAGAAAACTAATAATATAATCAATACCATTTATTATAATAATAATACTTTATTAATAATAACACTTTATTAATAATGGTCAATAAATTATATTTACTATTTATGAGTATGAGTTTTAAGACATAAAACTCATCAGTCTCCCTCCACCCTGTGTGTCTACTGCTGATTACATTTTTTACCATATTTTCTGTTTCTCTAATAAGTCCTTTCCACTCTACCCTGTGTTGTCAACTGTCATATGCATTATCACATTGCTTGTCTAGTTTTTTTTTTTTTTTTTTTTGGTGTGCAATGTATCATTAAATTTGTCTATCCCCTCCTATATATACATGGCTCCTACTTCTGCATTCGTGTGCTTCATTGTTGTTTCTCATCGTAGACTTTCCTTTTCCATCTTATTAGGTATAGTTATCTCCTCCTTCCATGACCGAGGCATTAGAACCAGAAGAGATAGTGATAGTGATGAACTTTTCAGGGCAAGGTTTCTCACCTGTTAAATTTCCTTCTAACTTGTATTCTTTCAGAACGAGTAGAGCTAGTGTCTTCCACAATAATTAGTTGCTTCTATCTAGCTTCACAGTTATAAGTTGATTTAATATTTGATTTGGCGGTGGATTTGAAAAACTTGTTGCAAGTGTGCCGAGAACAGAGGAATTTGGAGCAGCGTTGACCATTTTTTGGCTCTAATACCAAAACAAGAAAAAGAGAGAAATTAGGGTTTGAGATAATTTGTTTATGTAAAATATTTCATCTTATTTTCCATAATTATTGGGAGCCCAAAAGGATACATATATATATACAATTGTGATCCCTTGATTTGAGAAATAAAATAAATGAATAAAAAATAAAGTAAATGCATTGCAATTGTGGGAGAGGACGCGCGGTCGCTTTTGACTAGCACAAGGCCGTTGTAAATAACCTCTCTATATATATATAACTAAATCCTAAAAATGCTTGAATGCTTGATTTACCCATTGAATCATCTTCCAGCCACTGTGTCATTTTTTCTTTCTTCTATAACAGGAGTATTTGATAGAATCATAAACAACAGATTATCTTTAATACTTAGGATCTTATCCACTTTTACAAAGTTAATTAGCTTGGACTAGAATTTGACTAGAAGCTATTGTCAAAATTCTGTTGATGACGATCAAAATATCTTGTTGTGCCGTGACAAATCACTGTCTTGAAAGCAAATTCGACCAGACCGTGGTGCTAATCTAAATGTCAATTGCTCCCCAAGGTTAACACAGCTCCCTACTTCTGACGTGCACTCGTCAGAAATAGGAATAGAAATGATTAAGGCTTGCTCAAAACTTTGTTACGGGAGGAAATGGAGTACAGGAAGAGAGAAATGTAGAGAGGAGAGGTTGTAATGAATGATGAATTGTGAACTGGAGGAGGGCTCCATTTATAATGGAGTCCCCCTCAACTAACATCTGAAGTTTCGTTGAAAGGAAGGCGTAGAGCAAAGGTCGGCCTCAGCGTGGAACGTGGAAGAACGATAATTTGGGACGACTGGAGAACTGGCCTAAATTTTGACGCGTGGCAAAAACTTATTCAACGATTGCATCATTGAGTGACACATGTCGGTCACTTAGGGGAACCAAAAAACTATTCAGATGAGTACCAAAAAATTACATCCTTATTCACGCAAGCGCGATTGCCCAAGCTCGCTCGTCCAATCGGATGGATGGTAGCGGCGCATGGTGACAAGGTCATACTATCACCATCAACACATTTGGCATTCCCCTAGTGGCACTTAACTATTTATACCCATGTTGATTTCTTTCTCAAATTCAACCACTTGACCACAAAATTATCAAACACACCCACCTTCGATTCTCTACTCAAATACTCTCTCTTTCGAAGTATACAATTTATCGCCAATAAAATACCTGGGTTCCAATTGGCTAGGATTTTCCTTAAAAATCCTAGTTACAAAATCATCTCGGGCAGCTATATTGCCACTGAAGGACTATGAAGGTGAATCCGAAGAATTTGAAACTGCCAAACAGAAAGCAAACATGTTTCGGGAAAGAAACAAAAATGGCATTCTGGGATTCCGAGTGAAATTGAAACACTTAGTTTGTAGATGGTTCAGACGAGGAGTGAGTTGGTTGAAGGAGGATTTTGGAAGGAAGGCCCTTGAAGATAACAGTGAATCAATGGAGGCCATTTTTGAAGAACAAAAGAGAGGAATCAAATATTAGAGTGTTTTAAAGTGAAGAACATGAAAGAACTCAATAGAGCTTATGGAAATCACCTCCATTTCCCGATTGCCTGAAGCTTGAAAAGTGGAAATCCGATATAGGAAGAGGTTGAAGAAGGGGGTTTATGTAAAAACAAAATTTATGCATTTATTATAAATTTAAAAAAATTACAAGATATAGCAAACTTTTATACATTCTTCATCTATTAATAATAGAAATTTCAAATTTCAAATTCTTTCCACCATAGATTATAGATAAAATCTGAATTTTTTTTTATGTTAATTAGAAAAATAGTAATATAGTGTACAAACTTTAATTTCGAAATTAGGTATTTATTTCAAATAAAATGACAAAACTACAATATATATATATATATATATATAGCAAAATTTCAAAATTGTAAATCGAAGATATCCATAGGCACTAGTAGATAGGGTCTGCCTTCTAAAAATATTTTTATATTTATAAATATTTCGATCACTTTGCTATACTTGAAAACAGCTCAATTTTTTTTTAAAAAAATGTAAAACTAGTTTCTAACGACCACAATAAAAATTAATGTGATTTGATATATTATATAATAGGGAAAAATGTATATATAGACATTACTCATTGTGACATCTCTTTTCCTTCATGATATTGTTAATATGCACATATTTTCATTTCCATATTTTCACTTATTCCCACTATGTTACTTTTATCAATTGGTCAAACAACTTTTAAGAGACTTTGTATTAGTGATCTAGAATTTTGTAATAAGATTAGCACCTACTGGTTGTGCTTCATTCTACTTATGGAAGCATCGTAGTGAGAATGGAGTGTGTATTGAAGAGATAAACAATATGATTATCGAGTTCGATAAGATTGGCACCTAAAACATTGTGTTGAATGATAATATAACTTCTTATTTACTCTCTTCACCATGAAACAAATTTGCCTCTCATTGTGCTAGTCTTTTTTTTTCCATCTTGGTTTCAATGCAACTTCAAATGCATGTGGGTTTGGTCATTATAATGGTTGGATCATGTGTTTCTCACCAATTATGGCTTGTATAAAAGTGCTCTAATCATATTTGGTGGTATCAGTTCTATATCCAACAGTTGTTGGCATGTCACTCTTGCACACAGTGTGGAATGGCCTCCATATAACAATGTGTTATTCTAAGAATTTGCAAGACATGATAAATTCTCATGGCTAAATGATACTTTGGTCAGACTTGTTCATTCACAAAGCTACAGCAACAAATTCCAACATAATACTTGTTATCGCTCAACCACTCTTCCAACAACAACACATATAGGAAACAATGACATAAATAAACTTGCAGAAGAATTTCAAATGTTATTCTTGCTTTCTAGAAATATGGTGGTGATTGAGGCCAATTTGGTAATTGGTAGGGATTGAAATAGTACGATTGCTTATATTTTGCTCTAGTGCATAGTCAGTCTCGAAGACGATTTTTTGTATGTTTGTTTTCTTTCATCTTCTCAATGAAGTTCTTCGGATTCTATCTTCTTCATTGTTTGAGCTTGGTGAGGAACTACAAACCATAATAAAGTAACCTAAACAGGCCAACTAGTTTATTGAATAGAAGTATTGTAGGTTGTTTCTCTTTGTCCTATTATTTTGTTATATTTATAACTAATAATATAATCTTCATGCACCTTAATAATATTTCATGTATTAGAAACATTATAAAATTCAAACATGTGTGTGCAATAAATCTAAAACTTACTACTTTCTAACATAAAATTAAATACTTAATCTAACATAAAATCAACTTCTTAATCGTTTATATGGAAATATATATATAGAACACAAATATAAAATAATATTTATTACATGAGATCACCACCTAAATGAGTAACTAATACAGTTATTTTAAGAGCAAATGTTTTACACAAAACAAAAGCTCCATGTTCAAAAAATTTGGGATCTTCTTCCTCATAAGGACTTAGTTCTTTCATTTTATGTTGAATCCTCTACAAATATTTGGCATCTGTGGTTCCTCAACCTCAAACTCTTCACAGCTCTCTCTCTTGGTTCCATGATTTGCTAAGCAGTTCGAAACGACAAAATGTTATGTCCTCAATCATCTTGAATTATAATCTTAAGATTTATGAGGGATCCCCACTTACTTTTCTCCTTGTTTGCTCAACTGCTCTTAGCTTCCTTGCCATGCTCAAACAATACAGAAGATAGAATCTGAAAAGCTTTCATTAAGAAGATGAAAGAAAACAAAAGCATACAAAAAATCG
>JBBPDI010000032.1:6897117-6907179 GCA_037974545.1 Cucumis variabilis | reverse complement strand
GCATATCCTTGAATTTCTGCAGAATCAATATCCTTAATTGGCACTGGAGGAACTTCAAAATTCCTAGAACACATTGCTAACACCTTTCGATAGATATACTTTGTAAGAGACTATGTTAATTGCTTTTGAATATAATGCATGGGAACGGGTTCCATATTTATAGTGTGGTTGTTGAATGTTCTACCAATTGATGTTGTCGAATCTAATTTATGAAGGAATCGTAGCTAGAAGGTGTAGAGAAGATAGCTTCGAATTAATTCCTTTTGATAATTATATTGAGCTTGCTATTCATTCATTAAACTAATTGTCAAATTTTGACTTTTCATTTACCTTGCATTGTCATCACTTTCTTACAAAAAGAATCACTTCCAGCTCAATATAGGACGTTTGAGGGTTCTAGTTTGACAAAAATTTATGCCTAATCCGATCAAATAAAAAATATTAATTAGTTAAATTTGTGTTTCTGTCTCTAACTTGGTACTTTCGGCCCAAAAATACTTCATAAACTTTCAAGAATTTCAAAATACTATTGTTCTTAATCTTGAGTTAAAATCGATATAAAAATACACCTAAATTTAATTTCAAAATGGGAATAAGAACTTCTAATTCCTCACTACAAAAATAATTTAAAATTAAAAAATTGTTAAAAATACTCTTACCATTAGTAAGATGATCAACTTGTTTAAAGCTTTTTTAAGTTTGAAAAGAATCAATTTTAATTTTCCTATTCTTAGCTTGCATCGAATTGAAATTTTAAATTCAAACATAAAATCTCACACAATTTCACATAAAACATATAGTCAGATAAAAAAAAAGCATTTAGCTATCAACTCACAAACTTATCTACTAATAAACACATTCGTTAAAAACATTTAAGTCCTTATTAAAATTCCATGGTGCTCCCTTTATTCTCTTTCTTTCTTTTCATAATAGTTCATGTACCTTAACTAAACTGCACAATTGTATTTATTTTTAAAAAATTGTATCAGATGACAAAAACATTTAGAAAAAAGCAATCCATGACACCTCTTTTTACATATTGAAAATATATCAAATATGACAAGTAATTAGTGATACCAAATGACTATCAGAGGGTTATTGGCTTTTACATTTGCTATTTTTACAATTTAAAAAATATAGTGACATGGCTCTATTATCATAAATTTGTTTTACTATTGTTGCAAGCGTTCCTTTATTATATATTAAAGAAGTTTCAAACATTTAACAAAAAGGAGAGTAGGAGAGTATTGAAGAAAAGTTAGAAGGAAAAAGATGAAAAATAGAGAAGTACTACCATAGTAACAGTTTTTGTTCGTATAACAATTTTAAGGATCTTTTTGAAATTTTTTTGAAAGTTGGTGGATATTATGAAACAAAATACTAATGATTTCTCCAAAACTAGGGATAAAGGATATTTTTGAACTATTGAGAATTTAGGATGTTACTAAAAATTTGAAAGTACAACGTTATTCTTTACATTAAATTGCTACTTTAGGAATATTTTGTATAAGTTAATTTTAAAATTAAGTAGTTATTTAGCAAGAGTGTTACTTACTTTCAATTAATTGATCACAGAGCATCAAAAGATTGTCAAACATAAAGTGATTGGTAAGAATATATTTAGAAAGCTTGATTAAATATATTATGCTTACAAACCTAATTTAATAATTGAGATTATTAGGAATCTTAAGATGTGGAGATATGGTGAGATCATCGGCTCTATATTCTGTTTTCTATTCCTTGTGTTAAATAAATATGTGTTTAATTTAGATAGTACATTTTCTATTTTCAAGAATTGAAATTTTAAAATTTACAAATGCATAATTACATTAAATAAATACAAAAAAGTTTAAAAATAAAATATCGATATAATGTTATAAACTCAATTAATTTTTTTTTTAAAAAAATATAAACTATGTATTATGTGATATATTTTAAATAAATTAAATTACAAATTTAGTTTTTATGATTTAGATAAAATTAGAAGTTAGTTCAGGTTAATATTTTACTCTTAGTTTAGCTATTTATGAAAGTTTTATCATAAGACCAAAAGATCAAAAATATCTAAATTTTAAATTTCGGACAAAAATAAAAAGTTTCAATTTGAATAAATTAATAATAGTTTACTAGTATAATCTAATATTTAGTGGATAATTATGTAACTTGCTATTAAGTCAAAGACTCTGATTTGGATTGATGTGAATTTTAAAATAGATAAATAAAAAAAGTCTTCCATAGGCAAACATATTATATGACAAGATAGCAATAAAAGAAAAAAGATCTTGTCACAAGATATCAGTAAACAAAATATAATTAATTAAAAAAGTGAAATTTCTATAAATAGTAAAAAAAAAGTTAGGGAAATTTTTAAAAGTAGTAGATTCTATAAAATATTTATAATCTATAGCAAATTTTATCACTGATAATCATTGATATGTTATAGTGATAGAAGACTATTAATGATAGAATCTAAAATTTTTGCTATAACTTGTAAATATTTTAATTCATTATAGCATCTTCTTCACTCTCACCAAACCCTAATCGTCGATGACACCTCCATCTTCGTTCAAGTGTTCTACATCCAGTCGAGATCTTCACCTTCGTAGTCATCGCCTCCATTCTATTGATGGAGAACTGAGCCGCAAGGAAACGTCTCCTTCGCTGCATGTCGATAGTTGCATTTATACTTCATCAGAAGTTAAGTGCCTTTGCTCCGCTTGTCTCCTTCATCACCATCCGTTCATCGGTTCTGCCAAAACTTTCAGCCGCCAGATTTTAGTGACTTTGTGGTTGTTAGTGTTTTGTTGTAGTTTTCCTTAATTACCCCTTGAAGTTAAAATAATATTAATTTTTAGATCTTTTGGAAGAGACTAAAGAGGATAGAATACAGAAAGGGAGAATACAAGGTATGTGGTTGATGTTTGATATCGAATACAATGTACTTGGATGTACTTACACTGTATCTGTCCTAAAAGAATGTAATTACAATGTATCTGTCCTAAAAATAAAAGGGATATATTGTTGTTGTAATTTAAAAGAATAATTAAATAATAAAAATAATAATTTATATTCACAACTGTATGTATATATGACCTATAATTAAAAACTATAAAAAAGAGTACACTTTACATTTTTTCTTTCTAACATTGACAAAATTCCAAAGATCACCTGAATGTGCGAAAAGTATAATCGTTTTAAGAATAAAATTTCCTAAGAAGCAGGTGTCAAACGAGCAAAGAAGAGAATCCCTTGAAAAAGCTCACCTTTGCACCAAACTTAAAAGAATTTGTAATTGATTTGATGAAGAAGATGGTCGACAAAAAGAAAATCCTTTGATTTGCGTCGAATGTATGAAGACTTTGAAGGTTTTAAGGAGGGCGAAACTTGAGTTCCAAAGGGTCGTCAAGAAGAATGGCAAATTTTATGTTTTACTTTGGGAAAATAGCAAAAATAATTTTAATTTGTTAAAATAGCAAAAAATTAACAAATAGAAATAAATAAATCTCTCAAATGCCCCTAACTAAACTAAAAAATTGAAATTGTTTACCCCACTAACATAAACTCTCATGACATTGTAATTGAAATACAAATGCTATAAAAGAAAATTTTCTCAAAATACCTGAAATCAGAAAACATGTCATTATTATGAAGCTCCATCTCATACCGTCAGAATTTAAACTTCTGCGGGTAATCATTTTCTTCCTTGAAACTCGGCCAGTTGCTTCCTTGTTACTTCGAAACCCTAAGGTTAGTCCCTTGGAATTCATCTTGTCAGTATCTCAACAGGTTTCTACTTTCTTCTAAACTCCAATTTCATTGCTAGTGATGCTCCTTCCGATTGTGGCACTCTCATCTTCTCCATCGTTGCTTCAGGCTTACGAAGAACTCCCACCCTTCCTCTCACATTCTCTCGTTTATCTGAGCAACAATAGCTACTTATCTCCTTGTTTCTTTTTCTTCTCTTGTGGTATTTTTGCATTATTCGTTCTTCCTCTTCAAATACCGCCATTAAAGTATGTTAGTTGCTCTTCTTCTTCGCACTTTTAATCAGATTCATTCATCTTTTTTACGTCATTTTTTCTTCCAGTATCACCATGCAATGAATGTTTTGGACTGTATTTTCTAACATTTTAAACTACCCATTGTTGTCTGCTTTGTAATCAATCACCATTGTTGTCCCTGTAATCTTACAAGGTTCGAAAGAGAAGAGCTTCATGTTTAAAAATTTAGTGTTTTTTGTTGTTTAAATATACGATATATATAGAGATAATCGGTTTGTAATTTTTTATTTTTTATTTATTAAAATAAGATAAATAGTATAACAGCTATGCCCCGTTTTAGGAGTAAAAAAAGGGATTGTGTTTTGATATTTGTTTCTGATTTGAAATCTTTATTATTTTGTAAATTTTAGACCTATACCAGATATGAAGAAAGAACAACGGGAAGGAAAAACAAGAACAAGTGATCGACTGAGATCTTCTGGATACACTGGTTTAAAAAAGTAGTCGTCAACAGTGGTCTAATCTATTTCAAGTTCTTTAAAAGAGGTATTCATATATATTTTTTGAGCATCTTTCTAATTATATCATTGTAGTCTACATTATTATAGGTTAATGTTTGGTTCATTATAGGATCAAACAGAACCTACAATGGAAAAAGGTTCAGTAACCAACAAAGATGTTGCACAATCATAAAAAAATAGGGTGATGAAGGACCCTCCAAAAGAAGCACCAAGTATCAAGAAAAAGCCACGAATAAAATTCATGATAAATAACTTATTAACCTTTATATTTCTCATATTTATTATGAATACATATAGATTATTTAGAAGTTGTGTGTTGTATAGGTTTCATTAAGTCGAATCAAGAGAGCAAAGCGTATTGAAGAAAGTGAAGAAGAACCAGAAGACAAGGTAAGTGTTGCACCTTTTTGTAATACAATTAATAAACATGAAACCAAATGTCTAATTTACTAATAAAAACAGAAGGAAGAGGGAAAGATAGGAAGTGTAGAAGATGAAAAGGAAGAAGAGGAAGTAGATGAAGAATGGAAAGAAGAGACGAAAGAACATGAAGAGTCAAACTCATCAACAAGAGAGTCGAGTGAAACAAGTCAGAAATCAATGAATGGTAAAAAGGAACAAAAGAAGACAGAGAAGGGGAAGAAGGTAATTGTATATAAATTACATAACTGTAACCTATTGGTCTCACTGTATCTTATATACTGTTGTAACAAAAATGTAAAATAGGTGATAAATCCAAAAAAGGCGAAGAAACAAAATAATGACAAAAGAAGGAAAAGAAAGGGGCCAATGAAGGAAGGCAATGGTGAGGTATGTGTGATTTTGTATTGTATTTCACATGATACAGATCTTTTTTGCTATATATGGGGTAATTATAATGTATTAGAATTACATGGTATTTGTAATACATTTATATGTATGGATTAATCATTGATTCTGGTATATTGAGCATTGAGTATTACATATTTAGTATATATTCAATTTGGGATAGTATGTGATCGTTGTGCAATCATTGAATATAATATGTATATTGATTATTGGAATCACAGTGTGTTCGTAGGATATGGAACATGCTAACTTGTATTTAGTTTATTGCAATTATATGATATTTTTAACATGTTTGTATGTTATGATCGATTATTTATTTCAGTAGATTGAGTCTTCAATTTACAAATTTATAAGATATTGATCTCTGGTATGTATAATTGATTACTGCAATTACAGTGTATTTGAGGTTTATGTACCATGCTAATTTATATATATATATATATATTGAATTTTACTTTGTTATTTCTCATTTTCTAATTGTCATTAACATATTAATTATTACTCATCACTACTAGGATTCGGTATACTTGATGAGCCACCAACGAAGGACTGATCCTTTACGAATAAATCTACAAACCAAAACCAATATAATAGACAAAATCAAAGAAAATCGTGGGGAAAGACTGACCTGTAGATTTAGTGAGGGGATATTTGGCCATTTTCTAAAGTTTTCTATAACAAACCAATCATCCCAATTACTATTGCACCTAATTCAGCGTATGTGCAAGTCGAAGTCGACTACCCAGCTACATTTCTTGATAGGGGGTAGGGTACTCAAATTTGGACTGAGGGAATTTGCCTTGATAACAGGCCTGAACTGCAGTGAAATACCAGAACTTAATACAAAAGATATAAAAGGTGGGGGAAGGCTGAAAAAGATTTATTTGGAGATCTTTAAATTCGTGACAAGGCATTATTTGAACACTATGTTCAATATAAGCATGACTGGAGCAGATGAGGTTAGGATACGAATGACCAAGTTATCTTCCTGAAGAGTTTTCTACGATTTTTATCTTGAGGATAACAAGAAAGACTTAGTGGTGTTCTTTGAGAGGTTCAAGAAATCTTGGGAGGTTCTACAAAGGTTAGTTTTATTTTCTTCTTTTCCTCCATAAAAGCATGTTTAAATATTTCTCTTAATTTTATATGTGTCTCAAATTGAATTTCTTTTGCACTTTGTTCACACGCTTCCGCTATGGAATTCCATTCCATCATGTATAACATATGTCTTCTCATTAAACATCCAACACTCACACCATATGTCAAACAAAAATGGTCTCTCTTAGTGGTCATGTAATATTGCTACATCCTACTAGCCAAGTTGCTTATAAATAGTGGCATTTAGTGAAATTGAAATTTGTACAGACATTGAAGAGAAATTCAAAAGAAAATGGGAGAAAGGGGAGAAATTTAAGATTTTCTTAATTTCCTTATTTCTTTATTTATTTATATATTGTATTTATTTATTTTATTATTTTAATATTATTTTTTCTTGATTTTCGTATTTTGATTGTGCCTCATTTTTACAACAAAAAAATTAATTAGAGAAAAGTCAAAATACAATTAAAAGAAAAAAAAAAAGAAAAGCAAAATCATAATTAGGCTCAAATCCAAAATCTAAACCGACGTTAAATCTAATCCAACAAAGAATTGAACCATTGATTTTATCTTGGACATTGATTTAGATCAGTAGTATTTTATAAAACTGATCAATTTGAATGGGTTCTTGGTTGAACTGAAAACAAAGAAAATTGAACCAACCATGACACTCATTCCTTAAATTGTGAAACATTGCTCGTTGAACTACATTAATTAAAGGGGTCTTTTGAAAAATATAACAAAAGCGGCAAAATATTAACACCCTATAGAACTATTTCAAAAATGGAAAAAGCTCACAGAATCACAATGAAAAATACCAAAAATACCAAAAACGATTAATTGGCATTAGCGTGCCTATTATATTTAGGAAACGCACCCATAATATATTTAGAAAATGATCATTTAGATTTGGCTATTTTCTTCTACATAATCGTTTATATTTAATCGTACCCAAATTTAAACGATTTTTTTCAAGATTCTTTGTACATGATCGTTTCAATTTTGCAAACGATCGTTTAGATTTGACACACTATCGTTTAGATTTGATACACGATCGTTTAAATTTGGATAGACAAATCTCAATTTTTTTTTTTCAAGATTCTTTGAATTTGGATAGCCTAATCATTTAGATTTGGCACACGTTTAGGTTTGATTGTTTAAATTTGGATAGCCAAATCTAAACCATTTTTCAACATTCTTTGCTACACGATCGTTTATATTTGGGAAACATTTATTTAGATTTGGAAAGCGATCGTTTATATTTGGAAAAAAATTGCAGAATGAGAGTAAAAGACAATAAAAAGAAAAGAAAAACAACAAACAACAGTTTAAAAAAAATTTAAAAATTACAGAAAAAGAGAAAAAGACGATGGAAAGAAAGAAAAATTGCAGAAAAAAGAATATGGAAAGGAATGACAAACGAAAATATCTTTTAAAATATGCAAAAGAAGAGAAAAGGACAATGAAAAGAAAAAAAATTGAAGAAGAAGAGAAAAGGATAGTGGAAAGAAAAAAAAAATCACAAAGGAAGAAAAGAAAAAAATCGCAGTAGAAAAGAGAAGACGATGATAAGGAAGCACAAACCTGAATTTTTTTTTAAATGATCAATTTCATGAATTTTTTCATTTTGTTACACATGGTTAGATTTATGAAAATTTTCCATAATAAAAAAGTTTTTCATAAATAGATTAAAATATACTACCCATTATGATACTAAATGTTAAAAACCTCCCATTTAAAAAAAGCATACTACACAAAACCATTAAACCCGAGGGCGTTTATATTTTTATATAATATATAAATTATTATAATAACTTCCAATATTGTACCTTTTATTATTTAAAAAATAAGTAATTATACTGAGTATCATATTTTAAGATAATAATTAAACTTATATAAACATTTAGAAAAATTTATAAATATAGCAATCTTTTGTGGATAGAATCTACACTCATATAAACTTCTAACCGCAGTAAGAGAAATAATTTTACCTGATAATTATAACTGTAAATAACTTCACATAAAACTAGGGTTCTATTCAAATGGGATAAAATTAGAGAGTGTGAAAGGGAAAGAGGAGAGAAAAACACAAGATATATATAATAATTTATTTTATTTCAATAAATTTCATAGATATGTTTGCATATTATTGTTGGGTAGACATGGCAGATTTAGGTTTAGTTTCCATTCTCAGGAAGTACAGCTTCAAACTCCAAGAGACTTACTGCAGCCCGTAGATTAAAAAAGACTTTAGCTGTATAAGCCCAAATAATTCCGTTAAGAGTTTTTAGCTGACAGGACGAGAGTGTAAACTATTTGAAGACCCCTTCGTCCCTGTTCCAACCCATTTATCACCTTCACAAACTCCAGATTTTCACCCGTTGCTTCATTATGCTCACGCACTGCAAACTCTCCAAATCCTTGTATCTCTTCGCTATCAACATCCTTAATTGGGACTGGATCAACATTAGGGACTAAAATATCCTCCGAACTCATTGTAATACCCTTTTTATAATATATAGACAGATATGTGTATACTTTTGTAACACTGGTTTGTTTTCTGAATAATAGTATAATGCCCTGAGTCTAAGGTATGTGATTTAATTAAATTACCGGAGTATTAGAATTTTTGCAATTTTTGGGAGTTATTTTATTATACTTGGTGGAAGAGAAAATTTTCTAATGGAAAAGAAAGGAAGTGAAAGAGGAAAGATAGAATTTAAAAGGTAATAATAATAAAATAATAATATATTATTATTATTATTAATAATTATTATTATTAAAAAAAATTAAATTATATTTCCCTTTCTCCTCCATCGCACCGCACAACCCCCTCCTCACATTTCTTCTTTTCCTCTCCTCTTTCCGAGCCTTATCACCGCCGACCGCCACCTTATCTCCCTCTCTTTTCCGTTCACGTTCAACCGGCCGCCACTCCAATCTTTTCCCTTCTCATTTCCATCCGTCGATGCCGCTGCAACCTTATACAGCCGAACAAATCCCATCTTTTCTACCATTCGATGTTGAACTCATCTCCGTCTAGATTCAGTTGTCGGTCGACGATGAGGCCCTTCCGTCTATCGCCTTCGGGTAGCCGCACCGCTTGAAGCTCCACTGTGACCATTTTCCTCCAGTTATAAAGCCCAGATCTGTGCCGATTGTGTTGAGAAGCCTGGTCGTCTCCTCCGTGCCTGTACCATCTGGTGAACCCAGTCGCGCCACACTCGTGAAGCCGCTGGCCGTTCGCGAGGCAGTACACCGTGAAGTCGTGACTGCCGCGCGACTCCATTTTTTCCCTATATTCCAGCCATTAATTTCAAGTTGCCCCGTACCCAAATTGGCTTCACGTTCGTACTCGTGTTTCCTGCAAATGCCTCTGCCACCAATTTTTATCGTAAGTTTGTTTGGTACAGATGAAGTTGATGGGTAATTACAAGGTTTTACATTGCATTCACATTGAGATGGATGTTGTTTGATGGGTCGAATTGGTGTTTATTCTTGAAGGTTTGGCGTTTTGGTGTAGGATCCTCGGGTTTACAATAAGATTCATTGGAGTTGGTTTTTCACTTCTTGGGTAAGTCGTGGGACTTTTTACATAGGGCAAATTGAATGAA